>JABXWE010033985.1:0-22015 GCA_014611495.1 Limonius californicus
GGCAAATCAATCGTGAATAGTGTATAATAATTTGTTTTGATAAACCCGTAGGTCATGGTAGCTTAAAGCTGTTACACGTTTTTAAGAATTTAAAAATTGCAAAGGTTAACGTAGAGTTATGCGTAATGAAGATAAGACTAAGTGTCACAGATTTGTAGTAAAACTAAAGGAAAACGTTTTCAGAAGAAATTGCGTGATTGTCTGATTGTAGAAGCTTTTTGTGGGGTTTGTTTTTGTATTTGTATTCAAATAGGGTTGTTTTGTACTTTTCCAATAAACATTTTAAAGGTTAACGGCTTAAATAATCTAAAAACCTTGGAAGGAGTGCTTTCAAGGTCATGCTATGTTATTAAAGTATTTGTGTTGTTCAGGAATTACAGGATTGTACTTAAAGTTGTTGCTTTAGAGTTGGGCCTAGATTAATTTAAATTTAAATTTGAATTATTCTAATATGACATCAATGATGAAGGTAGTATATAGTAGATAACATGTAACCTACACTCTATTCACTTTTTGTTTGCCTATGGACCGGCTGTGGTAATGAAGGTATGCAAAGTGAAACTTTTATGTATGTTTTTATACCGGTTGTCAACGGAACTACTTCTAACCTCCTTTTTTGTTATTTATTAAAGAAAAGCCAATAACCTTGAAAGTTGTGTTTTCAAGGTCATAAGCTTTAAAACTTGTTCAAGAACAAATTGGCTTTAGATTTGGATCGTATAAAATATAATCTTGTCTGTATTATTTTGCCAAACTTATGAATGCTAAGACAATCTGGCAGTATGTGTGGAAAAACAACAACTATACAATGTACTAATTAATATTTTTTGAATTGATAGAACGCACTGTTGCCGGTGGTATTTGTATAATTATTGCCTTAAGATAGTTTCAGTGTTAAGGGAAAATTTCAGAATGTAAAATCTTAAAAAATCTGTTAACCGAGCGCAAACAAAAAGTGAATGTAGTATAGTTGCAGTTTCGTTATAAGCCTCTTGTTAAGGATTGTGTGTGTGTTTTTATTCCAACAAGGAATATTATTGTAATATAATTTTATATTGGGTGTCACCGGAAATAGTTTGATTGATTTTATATGGACTGAAAAAATATGGAAAAAACTTAAAGCTTAAATTGTTAGGCGTTTCGAACATTCATTCATGATATTCTCAAAAATATATTTTTTAAATATAACACCCTGTACACTCACTATTCATTCTTGTAAAATTAAAAACAACAATATGAAACGAATACAGGGCAATTGTCAAATTACAAAATTTTAGCGAGTTTTAGAGGTGTCCCGCGTTGTGATTTGCAGTATTTGGTGCTTATTATCTTTTAATTAAATCATCGCTCGAGGATATTTTTCAACAGGATGGGGTGCCATTCTATAGCTACCAAATAATTCAGAAAATTATATAGAATTGTGAATAACACCAACAGATATTTCCTTGCTGTTCCATACATGTTCGGGTTCTGCCAGTGCATCAGCATGAAAATGGTTCTACAATTAATTTAATTAATTATAAGTAATTCTAATTTAGTTGTGCAATTGTTTGATTATTTCACTGTTTTTTAAAAATTCAAAGAAGTGTTCGAATCGCCCAAGTATCAGTTGCAGATCCCTTACATATCCAGAATGTTATTCTGTCATTGGTTGTTATTCAAGCAGTATGGCCGGAGCTGACACAAGATACAATGGAAAGACGATTAAGTTTTGGCACTTTTTGACGAATTTTATTACTCATTGCGTGTAACTTTCAGCCATGGTGCTTTGGGCGGAGTTAACGTCAAGATGCAATGGAAAGACTGTTAAGTTTGGGCATTTTTACACAACCCGGCGAATTTACTACTCATCGCGTATACATTTCAGTCATCAATTGTCGATCAGGAGTTCTGGGCTGAGCTCTAACGCCAAGATACAGTGGAAAGTTGTAATTGGCATAATTTTATATAAACTAGGAGTTAATTATTATTTGTAAGCTTATTTTTTTGAACGTGTGTTTAAGGCGAAAAGCCCCTTATATTAAAGCTTCAAGTGGGAAATAGCTACACTGTGCAATAGTTTTTTTTTTTGTACACAATATTTGCTTTACTTTTTATTGATTAGATATGATCATGTATGCATTACGTGAAGGTCATTGTTTAGTCACTACAAATTAAATGGGAAGCGTCTTAACAGGTGACTGACCGGGATTTGTTTAGTTAGACTGCTCGATGATGTCATGTAATTCAGGGAACACGGCCCATAAACATAGCAAACAATAATAAATATTAGTAAATATTGGATGCCGCTAAAAGCAGTGGAGGTTATTTATTCTAACACTGTACCATTTAAAAAAATTATACAAGATGATTCTAAACATGTGTGGAAAACTCTAACCACGTATAATTGAGGTTATTTAAACCCCGAAATCACCGAATATTCGGTTACGGATATATGGCGTTTCAAAGATTTTTTACATCCTTTCGCTAAAATGGAAATAACTTTCTTGTTTCTTGTCCGATTTTAATAAACTTTGCTGTTTTGGAAAGTTAACCGTCCAATCTTAATTTCCAGAAGAAAAATGTATAGTTGAAGGTGAAAAATGGATAAAATCTAACCCAGAGGTGAAAAAGTTGATTTAAAAATTTATCATTTAAGGTATATCTTGAAAACCGGATCGTTAACAGTTTATAGCTTTTGCATTAGTATTCTGTATTTTATTCGAAAATTTGATATTTGAAAAATTATTTAACGGAGTTTCTAGGAGAAATGACAATTTAAATACATAACCTAATTTACAAATTTTTACACAAAATTTTCACTTCTGAGTCGGATTTCATCCACGTTTCACACTCAACAGTATTTTGTTCTTGACTGGAAATTAAGCTGGACTGTTAGCTTTCCAAAACAACGAAGTTTATCCAAACTGAACAAGAAACAAAAAAGTTATTTACATTTTAAGGAAGCGTGTAAAAAAATATTTTTATCACTGTGTCGTACCGTATGAAAGAAAATCGTGATAATACTATCCACATGAGCGTTTCAGCTCTTAAAATGGGCTTTTAATAACCAAAAATCCGAAGCTTTGTATAGATGTTATTTTTCGCATCCTATTCAGGATGCTATAGTTATTTCATTTTTTCAAATAAACTTTCAACTACGCGATAACTGGGTTGTTTCCTTTAATAAAGAGACAACGGAATACAACGCGATAAAAATATACCGAATGTTCTTTTAAAAAATACAGTAGGCAATAATCAACAGAATGCAAAATTCAAAAATGTGTATGATGTTTCACAAAAATCTATGTATCTTGACAACTATATATTCTGAGTGATTGGTTATTGTTTTTTTAAAGAAACTACCAAAATATTATATTATTATTGTAAAATATCCATGGCGTAGAAACCGTTTTTTCTTAACAGCTGTATTGTAAATAGGTCTAACCTTATTATCTCAGTATTACAATATTTGTCGCCATAAATTAGTAATACAAATGTACATAAATTATGAATTGCAGCTAACCGCGTTGAACATTTAAGTTCGTGTTTGATATTTTTTTAAAGCAACCGAACTATTTAATGATCAGCATATTATCAGATCATCTTTCTTTTCAATTTGGATTTTGTTCGAAGAGGGCGTTGCTAATCTGCTTAATATAAAGTTATTGCTGAAGTAGAATTTCCAGTTTTAGCTCATTTGGATGTTTCACCGCTTCATATCTTCGTTTACTTACTTTTTCAATTATTAGTAACAGCAAATATTGAATTAGTAGTAGTTTTTTCTTTTCGGACCCATATTATATTTGCATATCCTTTTACTTTTTTCCTCGATGGAAGTTGTTTTAATTTATTCCCGTATTTTCTTTTGTTAAAACTACTTACTTTGTATTGTATTATAGTTGGCTTGCATTCTGCCCTAGGAAAAGTTACTTTAGGTAATCCATAGTCATCAGATCCTACAGAAGATGGCAACTTAGTTGCAGAAAGACGTACTTTTCATTGAGCTTCAGAATGTTATTGAATATTTGTAGGTTTTATATTTAAAACAACTCCAGAACACTTCATAGTTCTAAAGGGAAAACTTGGTAGTATGTGGACGAAATGTTGGTATGCGAGGGGTGTCCAAATTTAAACAGGATTATTTAAAAAGAAGGGTATTACAATATTTGAACGATGAAAACTATTATTTTTCGATGTAGTCGCCCTACCTAGCGGTACATTTGCGCCACCGATCTGGAAGCTGTTTACTACCATTCTGGAAGGCTTACAGTTGTATGCTTATCCACTCTTGAACAGCTTCGTTATTTGACTGAAAACGACTCGAAACAATTAAAAATCGGAGGGAGCAAGATCAGGACTGTATGCTGCATGCGGAAAGTCCCGCTGAAGTTTGTTTATGGTTTCAATTGTTCTTGCAGAACTTTGTCTTCTCTTCCATTTATTCCTGATTGCCTGCTTAATTTTATAGCAATATGTCGAATAATAATAATTCATTGTACGACGTTCTGTAAGGAAAGCACTCTTTGAGATCCCCAAAAACGTTGCCATCACTTTACTAGCTGACAACACAAATTTTGCTTTCTTGGATTTGGGAGATGCAGTGTGACACCACTGCATACTCACACGTTTTGACTCGGGAGTAAAATAATGTACCCAAGTTTCATCAGTTGTCACAATTGAGTCGAAGAATTCATCTTCTTCTGTCTCATTGCTGCAGTAGAGAAGAGGCGATTTGCAAACGATTTAACTTGTGTTTTTTGGTCAATAAGCGCGGAACTGGCACCTGGCACTCACCTTAAAATACTTTAACTTGTTTTTTACGATGCCTTTAACATTTGCCCCACTAATTTGTGAGATATTTGACGAATAGTTACCCGTTGGTCTTGCTGAATAAGGGCGTTAATTTTTTCTTCACTTTCACGATTAACCGAAGTTGCAGTTCGTCGTACATGAGGTTCATTTTTTACACAAGTTGTCCTGTCTCTAAAAGATTTCCATCATATTTGGCTTTTTGAAAGACAATGATCGCCGAATTGTGCTCCAATCTTGTAAGAATTTAATTCGAATTTACGCTTTAATTTGTATAATGGCATTAAAAATGGTGCTTAAACAGCAAAAATTCAAGATAAACGCAATTAAATATATGTATTGTGTTGGCCGTGGAAACATCTTTCGACAATTGGAAGCACTCGCTTATCTTTCGTTATTTAGTTTGTAGAAGCTAATATATCAGATATGAAATTGTTTCAAGGCTTATTTACCGAAATTATGGAAACTTGTTTTCACGGCCAACGTAAGCTTGAATATTTGATTGTATTTATCCTGAAAATATTTTTGTATGTCATGTAATTACCTCGCTGACAGGAAAAGAGTGGCAGAAATACCTACAGTTCTATAAAGAAAATACTACTTTCTCAAAACATGTACATACGGGGTGAAACGGAAACAGTTGCACCTCTTCTTCTCTTTATTTAGTAAGATAATTTAAAGTAATTTGGGGGGGGTTACTGTATACATGGTGCTCTATAATTTGAGTTAAATACCGATTTCCTAGTAGTCTCTTGAAAGTGAAACATACCGTGTATTTTCCTTTGGGTTAAATTGAATTGATAGATGTGGGAATTGGGGGAATATTTACGAGTTGAGGATTTTTTTTTTTGGAAAGTAGGAATACTAGGAATTGAAGGAATTACGCTAGAATTGTTAGGGAATTGGTGGCATATTTTCAGGAAATAAGAATCACAAAATAATCAGAATTACTTGCCAATTAACGAAATATTTACGAATTGAGACAATTCGTTAGAAGAATTGGGAATTCTCAGGAATTAAATAAATCTTTTACTTGAGAAATGGGGGAATATTTACGAATTAGGGTACACACTTGGAATGTAGGGAAAATGTTGAGAATTCAGATAATTTTTAGGAACTGCTAAAATTTTTTGAAATTGGAGAGTTGAAGGAATTGCTTGAGAATTGTTTGGGAATTGGTGGAATATTTTTAGGAAGTAAAGGAATTATACAATAAGTGGAGCATTAGTTGGCAATAGCAGGAATGTTTACGGATTGGGGCAATTAGTTGGTGCATCTGGAGAATTTCGTAAACTGAGAGAATTCTTAAGAATTGCTGGCATTTTGTGGAAGAATTGGGAATTATCAGGAATTATATATGTATTTTTAACTTGAGAAATATGAGAATTATTTGGGAAATGGGAAATATTTACGAATTAAGGGAAGGTAGGGCAAATACTGACACACAGAACAATTATTAAGAACCTCTGAAAATGTTTTGAAAAAATAAGGAATTGTGTGAGAATTGTTTAGGAATTAATGGAAGTATTTATGAATTTGAAGGAATGCGAAAAATATTGAAAATTGAGAGAATTATTAAGATTGCGGAAATTATTAGGCCGCTGTGCAATTTTTGAGAAATTTGTCAATTTGGTATAACTGAAATTTTTGAGGTTTGGAGGAATTACGTGGGACTCTTTCGAAATGTGGGAATTTTTAAAAATTGCGTGAATTACTAGAACGATGTGGAAATTTTTGATAGTAAGAATTGGAAACGTGGGGATATTAGAACTGAAAAAACTGAATGAGGAATTTTTCAGGAATTGTGGAAATTATTTGGGAAATGTAGGTTTTGAAATTACAGGAACTGTTATAGAACCAGGGGAAGTTTTTCAAATTGTACAAATTATTTTTAAATGGGTGAATTCTTAATTATTGTCAAAATAATTGGAGCAGTGTGCAAATTATTTGGGTGGGTTGTTTTCAATTACATGTGCTATTATGGAAGCGCTGGGAATTTATAAGAATTGTAAGAATTAATGAAAAACGGCGAATTTTTGAAATTGATGAGTAATCAGAATAATTTTTCAATTGTAGAAACATTAAGAGAATGGCAATAAAGTTTGTGTGCTGCGGAATTCCTAAGAATTGTCAAAATAATTGGAGCTGTGTGGGAATTTTATTGGAATTGTGGAAATTATTTGAAAACTGTGAATTGTTTTGAATTATGGGAAATATTACAGAAGCGCGGGAAATTAAAAAAAAATGGAAGGAATTATCTAAAAAAATGGGTGAATTTTTTAAATTGGGAAAATTGTATGAATGGTGAAAGAAATTTGTGAAGACTAAAAGACTGAGGCCATTATTCGGGATGTGTGAGAAATTTTGCAAGTTGAGGGAATTCTTAATTATTGTCAAAATAATTGGAGAATTGTGGGAATTTTACAGGAATTGTGGGAATTATTTGAGAAGTGAATTGTTTTGAATTACGAGAACTATTTCAGAAGCGCGGGAAATTTGTAAAATTGTAAGAATAATTTAAAATCGGGCGAATTTTTGAAATTGATGAGTAATCAGAAAAAAATTTCTATTGTAGAACCATTAAGAGAATGACAATGAAGTTTGTGAGCTGCGGAATTTCTAAGAATTTTCAAAATAATTGGAGCTGTGTGTGTATTTTACAGGAATAGTGGCAGCGCTGAACGTTAAAAAGTAGGAATTATCTAAAACATGGGTGAATTTTTTAAATTGGAAAACTTATATGAATAGTCAGAGAAATTTGTAAACACTAAGAGATTGAGACCATTATTCGGGATATGTGAGAAATTTTGCAAGTTGAGGAAATTCTTAATAAATTATTGTCAAAATAATTGGAGAATTATTTGGGTGGGTTGTTTTCAATTACAAGTGCTATTATGGAAGCGCTGGAAATTTGTAAGAATTAATTAAAAACAGGTGAATTGTCGAAATTAATGAGTAATCAGAAAAATGTTTCAATTGTAGAAACATTAAGAGAATGGCAATAAAGTTTGTGAGCTGCGGAATTCCTAAGAATTGTTAAAATAATTGGAGCTGTGTGGGAATTTTATTGGAATTGTGGAAATTTTTTGAAAAGTGTGAATTGTTTTGAATTATGGGAAATATTACAGAAGCGCGGGAAATTAAAAAAAATATGAATTTTTGACATTGGAAAAATTGTATGAATAGTCAAAGAACTTTTTGAACATTAAGAGATTGAGGCCATTAGTCGGGATATGTGGAAAATTTTGCAAGTTGAGGAAATTCTTAATTATTGTCAAAATAATTGGAGAATTATTTGGGTGGGTTGTTTTCAATTACAGGCACTATTATAGACACGCAGGAAGAATTATTTAAAAATGCCTGTATATTTGAAATTGAAAGAATTATATGAGTAATCAGAGAAATGTTTGAATTGGTACAACATTAAGAGATTGAGGAGATTGGGATATGTGAGAAATTTTAAGATTTTACGGGAATTGTGGGAATTATTTGAAAACTTAGGGTTGTTTTCAATTATAGAAACGCGGGAAATTTTTAGGAATTGTAGGGATTATTTAAAAACGGGCGAATTTTCGAAATTAATGAGGTATCAATTATCCAATTTTTGAATGAAGGAAACATTAAGACATGCAATCAAGTTTGTGAGTTTAGGAAGTCCTAAGAATTGTCAAAATTATTGCAGCAGTGTGGACATTTTATAAGAATTGTGGGAATCGGTTGGAAAGTGTGAATTGTCTTGAAATGCAGAAACTATTACAGAAGCGCGGGAAGTTAAAAAGTAGGAATTATCGAAAATATGGGTGAATTTTTGATGGTGGAAAAATTGTATCAATAATCAAAGAAATTTTAGAACATTAAGAGATTTGGGATATGTGAGAAACTTTGCAAGTTGAAGAAATTGTCAAAATAATTGAAGTAGTGTGGGAATTTTACAGGAATTGTGGGAATTATTTGGGTGAGTTCTTTTCGTTTACAGGAACTATTATAGAAGCGCGGGAAGAATTATTAAAAATGCTTGTATATATTTGAAATTAAAAGAGTTATATGAGTAATCAGAGAAATCGGTGCAACATTAAGAGATTGAGGTAATTATTTGGGATTTTTGAGAAAATTTGTAATTTTATAGGAATTGTCGGAAGTATTTGAAAAGTTTGGGTTATTTTCAATTATTGAAGCGCGGGAAATTTTTAGGAATTATTTTTAAAAGGGTGGATTTTTTAAATTAATGAGGTATCGATTATCCAATTTTTCAACGGAGGAAACATTAAGACATGCAATCAAGTTTGTGAGCTTAGGAAGTCCTAAGAATTGTCAAAATTATTGCAGCAGTGTAGGAATTTTGCAGGAATTGTGGGAATTATTTGGAAAGTGTGGGATATTTCGGATTAACAAAGTTAGAATTACTTCCGAAGAAACCTGCATTGTTAGAAAATCGTCATTATGAATATTTAATACATTCAAATTTTATTGTATATAAAAGGAAACATGACGCATACTCGTTGTGTTGTTATCAGGTGTAGGTTTCTTTGGGTCTATTTTAAATAATAAACACCCTGTATCTGACCCGCTGTATGAATGCTGACAATTTTTGTATACATTTAACATAAGTAATCTGATTTTAATAATATAAAGTAGTTTTTACAGTAAAGATATGTTTTTAATTGTTAAAACAATTAATTGTGTAACTCAGTTGGCAACGAAATACAAATTAAGGGCACAACTAGAATTAGTCAGTGGAATAGTGGACATATTACACTCGAAAGTTACAGCTTCATTAAAATTCGGGGTCCTACTTACCTACTTTTCTCCGCTTATCTAGAAAATGAGTTCGTCGATCTGAATTTTCAGTGGAAAATCCATTTTATTCCCGCGGAGCTAACATTTTGGAATTATCTATGCTTCGATCGGAGTCTATTGTCTGCTTAAATCACTTAAAACTTCCATCATTAATTCATTGTGTAGGCGTCGAAATTAGGGTTTAAAGCATGCATGGTTTAATGATAACTTTGGTGTTAATATGAAAACATGGGAATGAGCCAACCTTGTGGTTGTATTAAAAAATAATGTTGCAGTAGCGAACCGTGGCAGTAGCGTACGGACTGGAGGTGCGAAGGGCTCCACCATTTTTATGCAGTCAAACCGGATTAGAACAGTCATCATGATCGCCAGATTCTTGAGATTAGATAATGAGCTATGTTGCTGATTTAAACGATCTTTGATTTGCTGAGGTGGATCTTGGTATTATTTCGATCATAGTTATATTTAAGTTTGATTTTTGATCGGTCGGTTGTTTTGGGTAGATACCAGGTCGTATAGTGCTGCTAAAAATAATTTAGATCCATTTTTGTTGGTAATGCACTTGAAAATTCTACTAAATAATTAGCTGTAGAAAACGTTTAGTGTGACTTTGAATAGCTGACTTAATATTTTTCTGAAGCGAAGTGTATGAGAATTGATATACAAACGGTGTCTTTGTGATTGTTTAATAGCTGTGTTGTTGCTAACGAAAGTATCGATTTAAGTTCCCTTTATAAAATTTTTGATGAAAATATATGCTTGACAGAAAGAAAACGCACAAAACATGTACAGTATAATATAAAAAAATTATATAATACTATTTGTTTGAGAAAAGGGGGGCCTGTGAAGAAATGGGAATTGTTTTGGGAATTAGGAATTATATGAGAAATGCCATACGTATTCGGCAACTCAGAGGATCCATGAACACTGCTGAATATTCTGAGTAGTTTAATCATTTGGAAATAGTGAGTATTTAGAAATTGAAGTAATTACAGGAGAAATGTTAGAATTGTTTAAGAATTGTGAAAATATTTAACAATTCCGACAATTATTTGGCAAGCGGGGAATTTTAAGAATTGAGAATTTTTAGGAATCACAAGAACAATTGCATTGATGTGAGAATTTTTTAGGAATTGTAGGAATTATTTGGAACTTAAACGAATTGCTCCAGCTATTAGAGAATTTTTAATAATTATAATAATTATTAAATGTGCATGGGAAGCTTTCAGGAATTGTGAGATTTTGAAAATGAGAAGCTCTTGAAATTCAAGAAAGTAGTATTGGAGACATATGGGATGTTTTAGCAATACACAGAATTTTTAAGAATAGGAATTATTAGATCAATGTGGAATTTTTAGGACTCATTTGAAAAATATAGTATTAAAGAAGATATATAAGAAATATCAGAAATTGTTGAGAGTAGGAGAATCATTAAGAAACTGAAACAATTATTTGTGATATGGGACAAATTATGTTTCTTAATATTAGGAATTGAGGCAAATTTGAGAGGAATCGGGAGATGGTTAAAAATTATGGGAATTATCTGCAAGTATGGATGTTTTTTTAGTAATTCTGAGAATTATTAGAAGAACATGGAATTTTTTTGAATTGGGCATATTATATTATTATATTATGTTTAGGAATTGTGAGAATTATTTGGAAATGTAGGAATTTTTTAGTTATTGGAATTTGTGAGAAATTCGATAAAATTGTATTGGGGTAATATAAAGAATTTGAGACAATTTTTGTCTAAATGTGCTTAATTTTAGGAAAGATGAAAATTTTTAAGAAATGAATATTTACAACAGCGTGAGGCGTTTATATAAAATATGGTAAAAACCTTAATATTTTAAGGAATTCTTTGACAATTTTTATGAAGTGTAAGAAGTGTTGGAGCAATGGGAACTTTTCTGTGGAAATTGAGGACTTTTAATGAAATGAATAATTGCAGCAGTGTGGGAATTAGGGAAATATTTTTTAATCCAGGCATTTAGTTGACTAACGGTAGAAATTTTATGGGAAATTGAAAGAATTATGGGAATAATCACACCTGCGTGTATTTGTAAGAATTGTGGGAATTGTTTGGAAAACCTAGTATTTCTTTGCGTAAATAGGAATTATTTGGGAACTTATAGGATTTTTGGGAGTTAAGGGAATAGTTAGGAATAATAGGAATGATTAGAACAATGGGAGTTTTTAATGAATAGATGGAATTTTTAACAATTGAAAATTATTTGAGAATGGTTTAAGAAATTTGAACCACCCGTGGATGACTTATTGTGGATCTTCTTTGGATGAACGAGATTTTTTTAGCTATAAGAGGAATTAGGTAAATATTTACTAATCGTTCAGTCAACTGGATAACATTACAATTTTATGGGAATTTTAAAGAATACTGGGAATAATTACACTAATGTGTGTATGTTTGGAATTGTGGGAGTTCTTTGGAAAACTTGGTATTTCTTTGAGTAAATAGGAATTATTTGAGAACTGTGAGGATTTTTGGGAGTTAAGGGAATAGTTTGGACTAGTAGGAATGCTTAGAACAATGTGTGAATTTTGAATGAATGGATGGAATTTTTAAATGAATTTAAGAAATTTGAACCCCCTTTGAATTACCTGTTGTAGAAATTCTTTAGAAGAACAAGATTTTTTTAGCTATAAAAGGAATTAGGTAAATATTTACTAATCGTGGCAGTTAACTGGATAACGTTACAATTTTATGGGAATTTTAAAGAATAATGGGACTAACTATACCAATGTGTGTATTATTAGGAATTGTGGGAGTTCTTTGGAAAACCTAGTATTTACTTGAGTAAATGGGAATTATTTGAGAACTGAAAAGATTTTTGGGAGTTAAGGAAATAGTTAGGAATAGTAGGAATGACTAGAACAATGTGGGATTTTTTAATGAATGGATGGAATTTTTAAATATTGGGAAATTATATGAGAATTTAAGAAATTTGAACCACCCATGGATTACCTGTTGTGGAAATTCTTTGAAAAAACGAGATTGTTTTTAGCTACAAAGGAATTAGGTAAATATTTACTAATCGTGGGGGAATTTTAAAGAATTATGATTACACCAATGTGTATTTTAAGGAATTGCAGGTACTCTTTTGAAAACCTAGTATTTCTTTGAGTAAATAGGAATTATTTGAGAACTGAGGGGATTTGTGGGAGTTAAGGGAATAGTTAGGAATAGTAGGAAAGATTGGAACAATGTGGGCATTTTTCATGAATGGATTGAATTTTTAAATACTGGGAAATTATTTGAGAATTGTTTAAGAAATTTGAACCACCCATAGATTACCTGTTGTGGAAATACTTCAAAAACGAGAATTTTTTAGCTATAGCAGGAATTAAATAAATATGTACGAATCTTGGCAGGTAACTGCATAACGTTACAATTTCATAGGAATTTTAAAGAATTATGGGAATAATTACACCAATGTGCGTATGTTTGGAATTGTGGAAGTTCTTTGGAAAACTTAGTATCTCTTTGAGTAAATGGGAATTACTTGAGAACTGTGAGGATTTTTTGGGAGTCAAAACAATAATTAGGAATGGTAGGAATTATTAGAAATATGTGGGAATTTTAAAAAATTGTAAAATTATTAGAGTATGGTTTAAGAAATCTGGACGACTCGTGGATTATCCTAATTAATATTCCTTTGCTCCTTGTTTGGATTACGGGGTGTTTGAAAATTCATGCTAACGTCCGGGTAGGTTGAAACACCAGAAGTTGTGGGACTTATTACCCGCTTTTACTTAGCTAAAGCGTTGCAAGCTTAGTGTGGGCTGAATATTTATGTGAAAACTGAAAACTCAACATAATCCTACTTTTTATCTTGTATTGTTGGTGTAAAGATTTTTTTATATAGTTTGTCCTAAAAGAGCGTGGGTGTGAAATCATATACATCTTGTATTGATTACCTTGATTCGACTTTTCAATTCTGCTTTTCTTTCTTTTATTTACCTATTTGGTTTTGGTTACACTTTTACCCCATTAGAACGGCATCCGGGAAAACTAAAATTTTTCTTTAGAGAATGTCATTTACCTTAAATTTGGCCATGAGTTAGTCCATTAACATTAGTTTTTGGGAAAGACAAACCCTGTTTCAGCTATGCTTTTTAGAATGCGCGAATTGTTATTCTACTCTACTGAGTTTATTATCACAATATTCGTAAAAAAACTGTTATGTTACTTATCGGTATCAGTTCACTCAATAAAAATAGTCCGCGAATTGTCGATTGGAATTAAATTAAAGTGAAATCTGAAGCAGACGTATCAGCAGTTCAGATCTTACACTAATTACCATAATAATAGTAATCTGAACCGTGGTTTAAAAGACCAAGCTCTTAAACGTTGTAACACTTACACGGTTATCGGACCCAAATAGTTAGACGATTAGATTAATAAGAAAGGTTGGTTTTATTGTTATCTCTACGTCGTTTCCTTTTTCTTCTTAATTTAAGCCTGGGTTCTCTTTTTGTTGGAGTTTTGAACGCGAACGCCATCATTTGATGGACCTTCGTAAACGTTTGGTAGTTTTATCTTTCTTTTTTAATGGAAATTTCATATTATCCATAATACTAATAATCTTTCCTTTGTTGTTTTGCAATGAATCAGTATTTTAATAGTACGATGGTTATTTGAAATGAAGTAGAGAAACGCTTTATGTCATGAAATTTATTTATGTTTCAATATTAATCTCTCTTAACAGTAGGACACTTGGGTCAACAATGCTCAAAATCCATTATTCCAATTCCTCAAGCTTTGTAAAATATTCTTTAACTGCTTTTTTAACATCTGCTTCTCCTAATAAATTTTTTAGGTTGTGTTAATAGATGCAACTCACGCGGAGTTAAATCAGGGGAATATGGTGGATGTGGTAGTAAATTGCAGTTCACTCGTTTGTATGACCACGTCTTGTTAAAGAAAACACGTTATTTCCGATAAGGTTATTGTCACGCTTTCTAGCTATTGTTGAACCCTTTAGAAGATAATCTATCTGTAGAAGCGCTTTAGTATTCCAAAAAATTGATGAGTAGCCTTTTTAGGAATTATGGAAATTACTATATTTGTGTATTTTGTAAATATATAAGAATCAAAACAGGCATTTTGGTAATGTTAGAAATTTTAGGTAATTGGAGTAGTTTGTTTGGAAGTTTTTAGGTATGATGGGAATCAGTATACTTGAACAATATGGGATTTTTGGGAATTTAATTATTATTTGGAAAGTGGGTTAATATTTAGGAGTTGCAGCAATTGTCAAAGGAATAAAAGGGGTGGAATTATAAGATATTTTTAGCAATAGAAAGAATTATCTGAATTATGTGAGAAGAATCAATGCATGTATTTGGTTAATATTAGAAATATTAGGAATTAACAAAATTAGTAAGGTATCGGCAATTGGAGTAGTTTGTTTGAAATTTTTTAGGAATGGTGGGTATCAGTGTACTTGAACAATATGGGATTTTTGGGAATTTAAAAAATTATTACAATGTTGGAGTAATTATTCTGGAAAGTGGGTTAATATTTAGGAGTTGCAGCAATTATCAAAGAAATAGAAGTGGTGGAAATATAAGATATTTTTAGCAATAGAAAGAATTATCTGAATTGTGTGAGAAGAATCAAGGCATGTATTTGGTTAACATTAGAAATTTGAGGAATTAAGGAAATTAGCAATATATTTGTAATTGGGGTAGTTTGTTTGGAATTTTTTTTTGGTATTATGGGAATTAGTGTACTTGAACAATATGGGATTTTTTGGAATTTCAAAAATTAGTACAATGTTGGAATTATTATGTTGGAAAGTGGGTTAATATATAGCAGTTATAGCGATTATCAAATTAATAGAAGTGGTGGAAATATAAGATATTTTTAGCAACAGAAAGAAGTATCTGAATTATGCGAGAAGAATCAAGGCATGCATTTGGTTAACTTCAGAAATTTGAGAAATTAAGGAGATTGGTAACATATGGGTAATTGGAGCAATTTGTTGAGAATTTTTTAGGTATGATGGACATCAGTGTACTTGCTGGATATGGGATTGTTGGGAATTTCAAGAATTATTACAATGTTGGAATTATTATTCTGGAAAGTGGGTTAATATTTAGCAGTTGCAGCAATTATCAAAGGAATAGAAGTGGTGGAAATATAAGATATTTTTAGCAGTAGAAAGAATTATCTGAATTGTGTGAGAAGAATCAAGGCATATATTTGGTTAACATTAGAAATTTGAGGAATTACGGAAATTATCAAGATATGTGTAATTGGAGTAGCTTGTTTGGAATTTTTAGGTGTTATGGGAATCAGTGTTCTTGAACAAAGGGGAATTTTTGGGAATTTCAAGAATTACTACACTGTTGGATTTATTATTTTGGAAAGTGGGTTAATATTTAGCAGTTGCAGCAATTGTCAAAGGAATAGAAGTGGTGGAATTATAAGATATTTTTAGCAATCGAAAGAATTATATGAATTATGTGAGAAGAATCAAGGCATGTATTTGGTTAACATTAGAAATTTGAGGAATTACAGAAATTAGCAAGAAATGCGTAATTGGAATAGTTGTTTGGCATTTTTCAGGTGTTATGGGAATCAGTGTTTTTGAACAACGGGGGATTTTTGGGAATTTCAAAAATTATTACAATGTTGGAATTATTATTCTGGAAAGTGGGTTAATATTTAGCAGTTGCAGCAATTATCAAAGGAATAGAAGAGGTGGAAATATAAGATATTTTTAGCAGTAGAAAGAATTATCTGAATCGTGTGAGAAGAATCAAGGCATGTAGTTGGTTAACATTAGAAATTTGAGAAATTAAGGAAATTAGTAAGATATTTGTTTGTTTGGAGGTTTTTGGTATGATGGGAATCAGTACTTGCAGGTTATGGGATTTTTGAGAATTTCAAAAATTATTACAATGTTGGAATTATTATTTTGGAAAGTGGTATAATATTTAGAAGTTGCAGCAATTATCAAACGAGCAGATTAGGAAGTACAAGACATGTTTAAATATTCTGAGTATCCCAGGTAATGGTATCCCAAAGACAGGATGTTATTACTTTTCCGGCGGACTTTGTAGATATTGCCTTTTTTACGGTCGCGGTTTTCAGTCTCCAAAATCATCGGCAGTTTCAAAATTAGTTGGATTCTTTGATACACTATCCAAACCCTTTTGAGAAGTTTGCATTGGAAATAATTTTTGATCAATTGTTAGCAAACGTGGTATCTATCTTGCGGATAGCCTGCCCATACCTAATTCTTCAGTGAAGGTATCATCTGAACTACCTACATGCTTAGTAAATGTGGAACCCTTTATTCGGAAATCCTTCATCATGCCATAGATGTATTTTTTATCACCGTACCCCGGTATGAATATCCGACGACGTATTTAATTCCAGTACGATATTCAATTTTTTACAACCACTTGACAGAACGACTTCATATTTTATAGCTGTTTATGTGGTAGATGAAACATTTCCTGGTATTGATGATTTCAGAATTACTAATTTCATTCCGAAAACTTTACAAACGGTCCCCGTAGTTTTGTCTACCGTTTGTATTGGGTTGGCTTTTTGATTAGTTATAAGGTCTCACGTACGGATTGTAATATATTCCGGCCTTACTGGACGTGTTTATGTTTTCATGTTATATACCTACGCCTGCTATGTTGTTGCAGATTTCTGTAGCTTTTCTTGAGCTTAAAACTTTTCCTTACTGTTTCGAACATCTAATAATGATAAAGTGAAATATTTCTGGAAAGTCTGCCTTATATTCGTCTATTTTTGTGAACATGAAATGCGTGGATTGGTGTAAGTACTTTGAACTCCTCAAACTCGATGAATTGTGAATGACGAACGAGGAGGTGGAAACATAGTTGAAAACCTTTATCGATTCTATGCGTACTGATAGTACGGTGTGGAAGTGGACGGGGCGATTTCATTTTGCGCCTTTTTGTGCCCACCAGGTTATTATTATATTGGGACAGAACTTTGGGCTGTGATTAAACGAAGAATATGGTTGTTACGATCAATCATCGCGTGGAAGCTCCAACATTAAGAGTCAGCGAGTTCTTATAAGCACTAGGAAAATATGGTTTGATGGAAGACTGAAATTGGAAAGCAGCGGGATTGTTGTTTTTGTAACCTTGAAGGCCTTTATGGGCCTTTTAAGTAGCATTATTTAGATTTTGTTGTTTTACCCAATTCCCGAAGCAATTGAGCGTTACGGAACACGCACAGTAAAACTTTTTTCTCTATAAGTTCTCCAGGTTTCTTTCGGGGTTAATAATCATCACAAGGATTATGTTTAGTAAATTCATTTATTGAGTAAAATATGAAAGTAGGTAGCTGGTATTTAACCCGATTCTTGGCGAATAGATTGTTCGAACGAACATATTGTCGAATTGTTTCATTCATAAACGTGGAATGCATGCTGTGGTTGGTCGTTTTGCTCGTTTTATTCGCGTAATTTCGTGTTGACATAGTTTATTGGAATTTCGAACCGCAATGTCGTTTGTTTGTTTCCCATTACCTATCTCGAATTTTTTATCGGAGATTGTACCTTCAATTTTAATTAATCCTGCGCTATCAAAGGACACACGTGATGGCGCAGACGTTTCGAGTGCCGCTGCTGTGTTTGTGCGATTGTTGTCTCCAGCCCGTTTTACGCTAGAAAAAATTGTAAATAAACAATTAGCCTTGGGTTGTGTAACTGTTCAATAGTTTCGCCTTGCTTCGATTGTTCTACCTTTATGTGCCTTTAATTTCGCTTTAAAAAGTTCGTATTTTATAGCATGGGCGGCATCGCAAGTAGGTCCATTTTGCACAGGCATTGGCGACTTTATTACTTAATAAATATAAACTCACATGCTTTAAACCTGTTACGATAGGATTTTCCGTTTTTTGCAGGTACTGTTTACGATCTCTTTAGTGTTACGGAATTTTTGGCGCGTCCTCGGGACCGATCACATGAACGGTTAATAACATATTCATAAACAGCCCAGTAGCAAATTTGTATTCTTATAAGGCAAAAACAAATATTGCTTAGTTTTTACATAATCTTAGCACCTTAAAATCCAATTGAAATCGATTAGAACCTTGGCGAGAAATTTGGCGTGAAATAGATGATTTTGGACCTAGAAGAACGGGGTGATCATATGGTAAATGTTGGTTCTTCTTTCGCTAAAACAGTTCGTATACAACATTTCTAGGTGTATTGGACTAAGCCTTCATGTTTAATAGAGGAAATAAATAGAAAATGATGGAGAAAGTGGCCGTTTCCATGGATTTTTGAAACTCTTAGGTTGTTAAACTATTTCTGCTAATTGTCGCAACCATGACAAAAGTATATATACAGTTTCGAATTTAGTTTTTGGCGATAACGTATAGTCGTAATTGTGGTAAATGGTTATTTTTATTTTGGAAGAGATCTGGTATATGTATTCCATTGAAGTTGGTCGTTGTCTTGAGAAATTTAGGGAAGTTCAGCAGGTTATATGTTGGGACAGATTTTGTTTCGACCGAAATGGTTAGGGTTTTCAGACCTCATGAAATGTGAATGACCCTTTTGTCTTGAATATATAGTAAATGTGGCTTCTTCTTTCGATAAAACACTTGGTAGACAACATCCTCAGGTGTATTGGACTACGCTTTCGACTTTACTGGAGGAAATAAATAAAAAATGATGGACGAAGTGGCCGTTTCCATAGATATTAGGGTTTTGAGACCTCATGAAATGTGAATGCCCCGTTTCTCCTGAACATATAGTAAATGTGTCTTCTTCTTTCCGCAAAACATTTGGACACAACATCCGCAGGTGTATTGGACTACGCTTTCGACCTGAATTGAGGAAATAAATAAAAAATGATGGACGAAGTAGCCGTTTCCATAGATTTTCAATTGAAACTCTTAGGTTATTGAACTTTTTCTACTAGTTGTCGCAACCATGACGGAGGTATCTATACTGTTTCGAATTTAATTTTTGGCGGTAACGTATACTCGTAGTTGTGGCAAATAGTTATTTTGATTTTGGAAGAGATGTGGTAAATGTATTCCATTGAAGTTGGTTGTTGTCTTGAGAAATTTAGGGAAATCCAGTAGGTTATATGTTGTGACCGACTTTATTTTTTTTTTCGACCAAAATGTTTTGGGATTTGAGACCTCATGAAATGTGAATGTCCCTTTTGTCCTGAACATATAGTGAATGTGTCTTCTTCTTTCGCTAAAACAGCTCGTAGACAACATTCCTAGGTGTATTGGACTACGCTTTCGACTTGAATGGAGGAAATAAATAAAAAATGATGGACGAAGTAGCCGTTTCCATAGATTTTCAATTGAAACTCTTAGGTTATTGAACTTTTTCTACTAATTGTCGCAAGCATGACAGCAAACAGCATATCCAGTTTCGAATTTAATTTTTGGTGATAACGTATAATCGTAGTTGTGATTTTGGTGTATTGGACTACGCTTTCGTGTTTACTGGAGGATAGAAATAAAACGTGAGGGAGGACGTAGTCGTTTCCATGGATTTTTAATTAAAACTCTTAGACTATTAAACTGTTTCTGCTAATTGTCGCCACCATCATAATAAATATTAAACACCAAGTGAATCAAACATACGTTTACTCACGAAAAGATGTTGAGATCACGAGCACGCAGTGCGAGTGAGATCATTTCTTTGAGTGAATAAATATGTTTGATTCACATGGTGTTTATATGTTTTTATTCCATTTTGACGGATGTTATGAATAAAATTCAAATTGGAATTTAAAAAAATTCAATCGCGAAATCGTGTAGACCGGGAAACTAATTTTCACACCTTAACAACCAGTTGTTTACAATGTTCTAAAGTTGTGACTCTTTCGGATTTTGTGTGTTTGCGAGACAAAAATTTCTGGAATTTTAGAAGTTCAAGACGAAAACGAAGTTATTGTACCCTCAGCAGTCTTGGACGAAGCTTTGGAAGCTATGAATAAAGTGGTGCCAGCAAAATCCAAGCATTCATATGAAAAAGAGGATACGAATTTCTGTGAGTGGAGGAAGAGAAAACATGCAAAAGGAGTAAACGAAAAAATTATTTTGGCTTATATTTCGGAACGGTCTAAAAATGCTAAATCTTCATCACTGTGGTCGTATTATTCCCAACTGAAGAAAATGTTATCTGTGAAGGAAAATATTGATATAAGCAGGTTTGTGATATCGCAATGATTATTATTTATGAAGTTTAAACTATTCATTGTTACAGATTTCATCAAGTGTCAGCTTTCCTAAAACAACAGGCTGTAGGGAACAGGCCAAAGAAATCCAAAGTGTTCACACTCGAAGAAATGGAGAGGTTCTTAGATAATGCTTCTGATGATGAATATTTATTGCAAAAAGTAATTTTTATCGTGGGAATTTTTGGAGGATGTAGAATTGGTGAACAATCGTTTATGTGATATCTTTTCAGGCCGTAATTTTCTGTACTTTCGAAAAACGTCAATAGCAGAAACAGAGTTACTTCCATTGATGATGGTAAATGTTCTGGGTTTATGAGTCTTCGTGTCCGGAATTTGAACTACAACTACGCTACCCCTGTCTTTTACATCATCGACTGACATGGCCACCAGTTCACCAATTCTACATCCTCCAAAAATTCCCACGATAAAAATTACTTTTTGCAATAAATATTCATCATCAGAAGCATTATCTAAGAACCTCTCCATTTCTTCGAGTGTGAACACTTTGGATTTCTTTGGCCTGTGCCCTACAGACTGTTGTTTTAGGAAAGCTGACACTTGATGAAATCTGTAACAATGAATAGTTTAAACTTCATAAATAATAATCATTGCGATATCACAAACCTGCTTATATCAATATTTTCCTTCACAGATAACATTTTCTTCAGTTGGGAATAATAACGACCACAGTGATGAAGATTTAGCATTTTTAGACCGTTCCGAAATATAAGCCAAAATAATTTTTTCGTTTTCTCCTTTTGCATGTTTTCTCTTCCTCCACTCACAGAAATTCGTATACTCTTTTTCATATGAATGCTTGGATTTTGCTGGCACCACTTTATTCATAGCTTCCAAAGCTTCGTCCAAGACTGCTGAGGGTACAATAACTTCGTTTTCGTCTTGAACTTCTAAAATTCCAGACATTTTTGTCTCGCAAACACACAAAATCCGAAAGCGTCACAACTTTAGAACAATGTAAACAACTGGTTGTTAAGGTGTGAAATTTAGTTTACACGATTTCTCGATTGAATTTTTTTTAATTCCAATTTGAATTTTATTCATAAAATCCGTCAAAATGGAATAAAAACATATAAACACCATGTGAATCAAACATATTTATTCACTCAAAGAAATGATCTCACTCGCACTGCGTGCTCGTGATCTCAACATCTTTTCGTGAGTAAACGTATGTTTGATTCAC
>JABXWE010033986.1:0-15514 GCA_014611495.1 Limonius californicus
TGACTATTCAGGAAATTGCCTCCAGCTTTGTAGGTGATGGGCGATTGAAACGTAGGATAGTTGTTTTGGGAAAGAGAACCCCACAGTGGTCCTGATTTGTATCCTACCATCTCGGAGTAGCCTCCCATTGGAAGTGGCGAAAACCCTCCATATAGCTGCGCTGATGCTTGTGAATGGACGAGAGCCACAACAGCTATGAAAAGTACAATTCTAGATGCCATTTCGGAATTATATTTTAGACTGGTCTTTCTTTGAATAACTTTCAATGAAGACTATACTTCAAGTGATCATACTGGCCTCTTTATATACGATCTACGACGTGATTTAGTGAAGTGACCCGGTTTTTCCTGAAGCAAGATATTTTGCTAAACCCGTAATTAACAATTATTCAAATTACAAACGGGATTGCCGATTGGTTGAATTAGAGCGGGACTCTTTTCATTTCTTCATATCGTTATCGTACTATCTAACTTATTATTAATTAAAATAATTCGGATAGAGTAATATATAACAGAATTGGAATTCTCACTTGCGGACCTTGTCGTAATCGCTTAATAAAATGTGATAGTAGTAAAATTTTGATTGTTGTTATCTCTGTTTGAGCTTATACTGTTTTATGATTTATTCCGTTCCTTGTTAGGTAACATTTATTTCTTTAATTTGTTGTCAGAAATTTCTTGGCAATTATTTGTTAGTCCAAATCAATTATGAAAATAACATGTTTTTCTTTGTAACCTAAAATGAACATCAAATTTGCTGTAAATTCTGAGATAAATTAAGAAAATTACATATTTCAAAAATTTGTCTCTCCTTAATTTTCAATTTTAGCATATAAATTGTATTTAAGTACTGTTTGAAGTCAGCACGTTAAAGTTGGTTGTACACACACAAAAAAATATACCGATTGCAGTTGTGTATCTGTGTTAATTTTGGAAAAGAAAATAAACAATTAAAAATATGTATATATTCTTTTTTCGGATGTTATAATGACTTTACCGGGATTTTTTAAACACACATTAATAGTCTCAGATTTTGTAATAATACACATGTAATGACAAATTATCTATACATAATAGCAGATTACTCTGGGTCAAATATTAATTGTGATAAGCGTCTGCTATTGAATTTAGTTGGGGAATTAATGAAATCTACACATTTTATGATTGCCCTTCGATTTAGTGCAATAACTTGGATTTTTAATTTTATAGAACGCTTCAATACAACCTAGCGGTGAGCAGCTGACCGGAATGCATCTATAAATTAATCGGTATTAGCACGCAATGCCTTTGTAGTTCTTCGCATTAGAGTGAAGTAGTTGGCATTATCCGAAATTATTTCGAATTATCCCACGTTATATTTGGCTAACGGACAATACTTCGTTAGTTTTTTTGTATGGGATTATTTACCCCCGATGCATTAAGTTTACAGGTTGTTTTTCATTTAAGTTTAACTTACAGAAGGCATTTCTGGAGAACCCGTAGTATCATTTCACATAATATAGTGTATACTACAAATGGTTTTTATTTATAATTTCATAAACATCATAAGCCCCAATTTGAAGGATACATTTGAATACGTATAATACTTGCAAAAAATAGTTATCTACACTACAACTATTTTTCAACTACACTTCATGTAAAATTAATTGTAGTTTAATCTTAGATGTAAACTTTGGTATTATAATATAATAACTATCCGGCTAAACTCCTTAAACGCCTATGGTTACAAAAAATTCTACAGGCGAGTAACAACTCTCACACACGTTATTTGGATAATTCAGTATGAACAAATTGTACCCTAACAAGATGTAATACAGTAAATGCATTAACCAAAATAAACATTGCAAAATAGTCGGCTGTACAGGATTAAACTTTCGTAATACACATCCTTATTTACTTAGGTTATATATTTAGGGTATTTTATTTTAAACTTTCGCTTGAATGTTCAGACAGAAACGCATGTTTTATTATTAGTAGCAGAAAAGAAGTTTCGTGTCGCTACGGCTATTGGTTTATTATGGCTATGGGCTATACCGATTATTGCAATCAGAAGGGCTTGGTATACCAGAAATGTAATGTAAAACTTTCTACTAATAACAAAGTTAGAGCTAAAATAAGATTTCAGTGGTAGGTTAAGTGCCTCTTACGGTCAAGTCTGATTAATGAAAATAATTCAGTCACTGTATAGCATAATAGTAAGTAGTTGTACCAAATTTCAAAGAAATATCTTTAGATTTGTGGAAATTACAATATAAAGAAAAAATAAAAAATTGAACTTTAAGGCCCTATAACTTCTTAAGGAAGGACTTTCTGCCTAAGGTATATTAGGTTTAATCGGTTTATTTTTACCTAAAGAATCTATGACTAAACGCTGGCCCATTCTTTCTGAGACACCCTGTATAAGTTTCATCTACATTATACGTTTACTTAAGTTTTGCTGCATTAAAAATCCATTGTTTTTTACAAATTAAAAAAAAATAAAAAAGTTATACTCTGTTTTTCATGATGTGGTCCATCTCTCCTCCTATTTTAGACAGGGTAGTTTCTTTTTATTCCATGCTCTCTAAGAAGCGAGTAGATGTTATATATATACAAGATCAGACTGTAAAGAAATATCTGGTGTTATGAATATTTTAACATTTTTGTTAAAAAAATAAACTTGAAGAAACTGTTATGGAAACACTGAGACTTCTAAATATTATTGTAGCAACACCTGTGACAACCGGCGAAGCTGAACGTTGCTTTTCCATATTAAAGCATGTAAAAAGCTTCTTATGAAACACCACGTTTAACGATCGCTTGAATGGTTTGGATACAACGTCGATCAGCAGGAGTTTAGTTAACAAAATTGATTATTTTGAAGAAAAACTTGCGGACAAATTTATTTCGATGAAAAGTTGACGAGCAGAGATTCATTTTAAGAATTAAATGTGTTTGGGTGTGTTTTTTTTTGTTAAATAATTACTGGTTCGATAACTATCTTATATTATTGTTTGAAAGAAATATACAAGAATGTATTTTATAAACTTTTAAACTTGCTTTTAAGAACTTTACATTAATTTCTGGCGAGTTTCTTCTTATAATAACATCTATTTTTGCTTTTAAAATTAAAATGCACCCCTCCTTATTGAAACCTTATCGGTCGCCACTGAAACTAATATACCTAAACTAGAACAGAGGCAAGAACGATCAAAACTTTATTATACACTAAAAGCTGATAATAAAATATATTAAGCAAAACATTGTTTAATTAATTGGTCATGATAACATTCCTATCATGCGCAAACAAGATTTGCAACTCTATATGACATTGCCATATCTAAATTCTAAATAGTAAATATGAAATTAAATATTGCGATAACGATATGTGGAAAAAGAAAAGTCCCGCTCTAACGTACACTATTGCCAATAACAATAAGCTTTGAAAATCTTCTCAAGTACTGAATTAACAAAATATATTTCTTCGGGAAAAACCTGTTTACTTTTGAAAAGTGCACTAACTCAAGTTGCAGATCGTATATAAAGAGGCCGGTATGATGACTGGAAGTATAGTCTTCATTCAAAGTTATTCAAAGAAAGTCGAGTCTGAAATATAATTCCGAAATGGCATCAAGAATTGTGTTTTACGTAGCTGTTGTGGCTCTCATCCATTCACAAGCATCAGCGCAGCTATTTGGAGGGTTTTCGCCACTTCCAATGGGAGGCTACTCCGAGACGGTAGGATACAAATCAGGACCATTGTGGGGTTCTCTTTCCCAAAACAACTACCCCACGTTTCAATCACCCATCACCTACAAAGCTGGAGGAAATTTGCTTAATAGTCAAGGATATGGATTAACTGGAAATATAGCTCTTGACTCTGGTATTGGCGGACAAGGTTCGTTGAAGGGCAATTTTCCAATTTTTAACGATCCCATTCACAAGGTTGACGGATTCGCCAAGATTGGAAGTAATTTGGACAAACATCTAAATCCTGTCGGACCACAAACCGACACCTTTGGAATTAATTACAAAAATGTCGACGGTGCTACAGCTTCCTTCAGTCAGACGCAAACCCATGGAAATCCGGCAACCAAAACCATTGGAGCTTCCATCCCTGTCGTGAACACCGACAGTCATCTGTTGAAACTTACTGGACAAGATATAATTGGACAAAAACAGACCCTTGGAGTTAAATACGAGAATAAAGACAGTGGCGCTACCGCTTCTTTGAGCGGAACCCAATCTAAAGTAGGTCCAGCCCGCGGAACTGCTGGAGTTTCGATTCCTATTTCAAATGTTGGACCGGCTACGGTTACTGTTGAAGGAAAATCTACTTTTGGTCATGGTATGAAACCTGACAATCAAGTGGGTGTCCAAGTTTCTATACCACTCAAATAAGAAGAAATAATATTTGTTTGTGTAATAATAATATTTATTTTAATTATTAATGTATGTAGAGTTAATTTGCATTGAATTTCCTTTGTGATATTGTATATTTATTAGTTGGTCCAACATTGTTAAAATATTTGTTTGTTAAAATGGAAATAAAAATAATTTTTAAACCAAAACTTTCCAATTTTACTTGACTTGGTTGCAATTTTTGTAACGTAGGTAGGAATATGTTGCTGTTTAGCAAATACTACATTATTTATTAGCATTAAAGTACACTACACTAATTAAGACATATTTATCAGCATCAAACATCACCAGAACATTTTGTGCTTTTGAGATGATAAGCATGATTTCGGTATACTTTCAAATAGTTAAGACTTTCAAATTAACAAAAATTCAAAGACTATACGTTTATTGCATGAGCAGATTAAGCTCCAAAATCTGTTCTTATTCGGGAGTTTTAGAAGACCAAGACTCCTTGGCGCTACGGTTCTCAAGGGGCCATGGCCTCCCGAAAGGTTTCTAGACTGCCGTTTTACAAGATGCGGTCGTCACTCACGTCTCAACCTTTGGCATGATTGTCAGAGGGGGGTTTTACTCTTTACTCTTCTCCATTCTCCACATCGGATATAATTTTCCTCCACTCTTTTCCATTGGGTAACTCCAGCTGTTCTTAGATTCTTGTCTACTTCTTCCTTCCATCTTATTCTCGGTCTACCCCTGCTTCTTCTACCTTCCGGTTTGCTTTGCAGTATCTTCTTTGGTCCTCTCGTTTGTTGCATTCGCTCAACATGTCCCAACCACCTTACCCGCATTCCTTGAATCTCGTTGGATATGCTTGCTTCTCAGTACCGCGTCCTGATTTCACTATTTGTTAGGACGCGCCACAAACCGTTCTAATTTACTGGCCCGTATATGTTTCTTAATATTTTACATTCCCACGCGTCCAACTGTTTACGTTCATTCTGTGTTAGACACTAAAATTCCGCCCTATGTCACTACCGGTTTTATCACAGTCTTGTACACTTTTACTTTATTTTTAATTGATAGTCTTTTTGAGATGATTATATCCCTTAGCCCGAAATAACATCTATTCCCCGCAGAAATTCTAGCCTTCAGTTCCTCTTCTATGTCGTTTCTTTCGCCTAAGTATTTGAAGTTTCCAATACGTTCATACCGGTTTTCGTTTACTGTAATTTCCTTGATATTTTTGTATCTGTGGTAATCTTATATTTCGTTTTACATACATTAATCTTGAGTATCTGCTGCTTTCACTTACTGTTTGCGTGATACCAATAGAGAGCATCTCTAAAAAATAACAAGCCTTAAGTATCAATTCTAAAGACTTTGTTTTACGTTATTTTTATAAGCAATGGTAGAACAACAGTATATAATTATTTGTTGTAATTAATTTTATAACATAAAACAGATCCAGTGGTTTAATTCACATTAAATTACATACGTCTGATAACGACGAGAAGAAGTGAAAAAAGCCACGTCCTAACTTAATTTACTCGCTATCTACTTACCAATTCTACAACATATGAATTTGGCAATACCCATATACATGCATCCAAGAAGAACCTTCCTATCTCTAAATATTGCAAGAAATACGGTTGATAGTTGAATACAAAGATCCTGCGAGATCATACTGGATGCAGTTCTCACCCGCTTGCTACAAGAACATCATTCAACTATTTAAGAAGCTTTATTCCAAAATGGCATCACGAATTGCGCTCCTTGAAACTATTGTGGCTTTAGTCCATTCGCAAACTTCTGCACAATTATGTAAAGGATATTCAACGATGTCGGATAGAGAATTCGTCGAAAAGTTACGGGGTTGTGGGGTACTATTTCCCAGAAACATCAATTCCCCAAACATCAATCACCCATTACATATGATGTTGGTGGTAAATACGTCAATAGTCAAGGACATGGAGTTTCTGGAAGTGCAACTTTGGAATCTGGTGTAGGTGGACAAGGATCGGTAAGGGGAGATTTTCCAATCCTAAACAGCCCCGTACATAAAGTGGATGGATTTGCAAAAATCCAGAGTAACTTGAATAAACATCTGAATCCAGTCGGATCCCAAACCGACACATTCGGAGTTAATTACAAGAACGCCGACGGTGCAACAGCTTCGTTCACTCAGACACAAACTCATGGAAATTCCGCTACTAAAACCATTGGAGCTTCTATTCCCTTCGTGAATTCAGATAGTCATTTGGTAAAACTTACCGGACAAAATGTAATTGGACAAAAACAGACCGTTGGAGTTATGTACGAGAATAAGGACGTAGGCGCTACGGTTTCTCTGAGTGGAACCCAAAATAAAGTAGGTCCTGCTCGTGGAACTGCTGGAGTTTCGATTCCTGTTTCACATGTTGGATCTGCCACAGTTAGTGTTGAAGGAAAGTCTACTTTTGGACATGGTAATCACGTTGGCGTCCAACTTTCAATACCATTAAATTAATATAAAATTCCTCATTTTTATTTTTATTAATATTTATATAACTCGACAGTATTCTAGTATTAATTAGTGTTGACATATTTGTTACTGAGACTGATTTTTTGTTGATAATAAAAATTAGGTAAAAATAAACCTTCAAGCTAATACTTTAATTTTCTTTTCCTGATTTAGAATTAGGCGCCTTGGCACGTACTAGCCATATAAACGAGTAACGAGTTACACAACTCAAGCTTAAGGGGCTATTAAAGTAGCTACGTTAATATGCAACCTTTCCACTTGCTGTTTTTCTAACTAGTAGACAAGTTATTCAAGTTGGAGATAAGGTAATAAAATTATCGAAACAATGACAAGTACTGACGATAAAGAATTGCCAAAAGTAGTGCAAAAACACGGTGATATTAATCTACTTTTACGAAATATGTGTCCTTAATTTAGTGAAATTTTTTCACCTTATTATAAACTACCATCCCCTAAGAACATAGTGCGCGCAACCTTAATCTTAAAATGTGGTGTTTTAGAAACAGGACATTATGTTATCGTATATTACACATTTTGCTTCTTACATTGGCCCCAGTTCGCTTTTCAGCGTGCAGGTAGACGGCCCTAAGATTCAAGAAGGACAGGGAAACAAATATTGTCAACGTAAAAAACACATTTATTTTTTGCTTGCCCAGTCACTTTAGGATTCCCTTAGCAAAAAAATCGCTTATAAAGATGGTTACAGTACAAAATCAAGTTATGCGTGCATATACCAGATACCACAGTTTTTTTTTCTCTCCCCTGGGTCCACCAACCTTGGTTCCAGAGACACTTCAGCCTATAAGGTTTATTGTGTTTACCCTGGAAGTTTGTCACATCCAATCCGTGATCTTGCTTCATTGTACCATAGCCCCCATGTCAATCACGGGGAATGCATACAGTGTTGCTCATTAGTGCGTCCAATATTGCCAATAATAAAATGATTTGGAAGTTTTTCTTTTTTTAAAGTGATGTAGTACCAAAACGCGCACATTTAAAAAACATTTTTAATTATATAGGGTGCCTTTGCTACGGTGGAGCACCTTCACCGTATTATTATTTAAATAGAACATCCTGCATATATCACATTTTTAAATTCAGCGTAAAATTGTGTTTCCAAGCATCTTTTGGTTTTTCATTTTGGATGTGACGTTGCAGAGCTTATCTAGAAAATGCGAAAACTTGGATCGGTGTAAAGTTTAACAAAATGATTCGATGCGTAAATATTACGATTAATTAAAAATACCTATTTTGCAGTTATTTACTACAACCACACAGTCTCCAAATATTAATTTTATTATACATATTTTTTTACGCGCAAATTTAATTTATTTCAAAGAGTATATATACTAATAGTGTTCCATAACAAAATAAAATACATGATATAAGCGTATTTAATATACCATAGGAAACCTAAAAATCCTAAATTACATATAATTTTATTTAATACCTTTTCAGAAAATATTAATAGCTTAAAACATTGTGCTAACATCAAATAGAATATCACTAAAGAGGAAAAAACAGCTATTTAAAACGTTTGTATGGAGTACAGCACTATACGGATGCGATAAATGGACGATCGCCACTAATGAAAAGAAAAGAATTGAAACTTTGGAAATATGGTGCTATCGACGCATGTTACGGGTGAGCTGGGTAGACACGATTACAAACTTCGAAATAAGAGAAAGAGCAGAAGAGAACGGGAGTATTATAGATAATATTAAAAAGAGAAGAGACACGTTATGGTACATATCCTAAGAAGGAAGAGGATACTTCAAAATATTGTAGAAGGAGCAATCGATGGACGAAATGCAAGAGGAAGGCCAAGGTTGCAGTATATATCTCAGATAATAAACGACCTACAATGCAATAACTACACAGAACTGAAAAGGCTGGCAGGAAATAGAAGACGATGGAAGCAGATAATGTGGAGCCAAACCAATCAAAAAGATTGATAACTGAGGAGGAGGAAAAAATTGTCCAAAAAGATCATTGCCTTTCAAGCTTGCAGATTTTTGCAGTAATTTTATAACAAATTATAATACGTTTTTAAAGTATTCGCACGGAAACATTCTACGTTTTATTAACAGAAGCGGATTGGAAATTTTATATTCTTCACTTTTATTTGCAATCTCTTCACATTTGTTAAATTCATTCGTACCACTTTTCCCAAACTTTTATAAATGGATTGTTTATAAATCACTTTTAGTATTTTGAGAGATACTTTTGTATGATTTCTTCTGACAATTTAGCTATTGATCTGACAATTTGAAAATCGGTTGACATTAAAGGCAGGTTGGTTTGTAATTGAGTTTTCTCCTAGATTTGCAACAGATCGGGTTGATTCTTTATCAAATGTTGATTGACTGTGTAAATACGTGCCGTAGAAAAAACAACATTTAATCAAAATTCCTATCTAATAGGGGTGGTAGAGGTGTATCCTATAGAAGTTTTCTCGTACGTTTAATTCTTGAAATATCTATTCCAGCGTATTTTTTTTATTTTATTTAGAATAAATATTGGGGTCATTCCAAATGCATTCTGCAATTATGTTAACCCTATGAATTAAAAAAGCGATATCATTTAAGCTTGAATAACATACCTTTAGGGCGCGCAAGTTGCACATTCTGTGCCTATTAAAGTTACTTTTTAAGTAGATATAGGTCAGCAGGCTTAAGATATGATTCTTCCTATTTACAGTAAAAGCATGCAGCGTCAACCCTTAAATTATCTATCCAGAATTCCTCTTCTCAGCAGCAATATGATTTTAAAATGATAAAGAATTCAATATATATGTTACGTAATAATATTAAATATGCATTTATTCTGAAAAATATGTCAACGTGCGCTTTAATAGAGCAAAAGGAACTTCCACTTTCTACTTACAGCGTGGTAGAAGCCAAAGACCGATTGAGGTTGGAAAGGAAATATACTCTCGCAATCCCAAGCAAGAAACAGTGAGAGCGGAAAAAGGTAAACTTTCCACAGGGCCATTTTATCTGCTATAGTTAACGAAGCGTCTACGGGAGTCGGCATTTACCTGGAGTACCAAGAAGTACAAGAAAGCTTCGCGCTTGGAAAGTACAACACGGTTTTTCAGAGGGAAGTTTATTCCAACCTGATAGTTGCAAAAAAAAGTCGGCCTGGGAGCGGACGAGTAGTGTACATCTATTCCGACGTCAAGTAGCAGTCAAAACTGTCTGCTTACGGAGGACGAGGTCTATCCTCGTCCAGGAATGTCGAGACGCTCTAAAATGCCGAAGGATGTAAAACTGGGTTGGCTACCAGAGCATTGCGGCGATTCCTGCAAAGAGAAGGCAGACGAGCTTGTCAAAGTGGGCACCGATAATATATGCTTTGGACCGGAACCCTTACTATAGATTTCAAGCCAACAGGTCATGTCTTCGCTAATTAAGCATACACAAAACTGAAGAATCGGTAGAGTATTCTAAATACGATATATTGCTAGGAATCCTTACAGGACGTTGCAGACTTAGAAGACACGTACAGGTACACCTATTAAGTGTCAAGGCAGATCTTTCACTTTCTAGAAGTATGCCAAGCATCTATGTGATTGAAGCACCAAGTCATCAGTGAAGCGACGCTTCATAACAAAGAATTTAACTCTCTCGTTTGGACGGACATCCTAGTACCATCAGGTCACGAAGTTTCGGTAGGGAAGACGACAAGAATGGGAAAGAGGATGGACAGGGAACTAGCGATGATTAAGAGGACACCAGGGGTTGCTAAAAAGGGCCAATAAATACATACTTACTGGGCCTCTCAGCGAATCCCCCCCAATCTACTACAGCTACAGTAAACATAAGGGCAGCGTTCAAATAATTATCTTTCGGAACCATAACGAATTAAATATATTTGCTAACAATTTTGAGTAAACAGTAATTCTGCCAAGTATGTGCGCTCTGCAAAGTGTGCACAATAAAGAGAGGAAAAAAGACATTGGGGTAGCACTCCAAATGCCTGAACATAGGCAAATGCACAGCTAAGTGCAGCGATGTTTAGGAAAATAAAATTGTATGATGTTTGAATGAATTTTCTTCAATTAATCGCAATAGAACGGAATGATGAAGTTTAATACGACCGGTGGCCCTTTTTATGTAATTGAAATCAGGTTTTCCCCATTTACCGATTACGTTTAATAACTCATCACAAAAACATAATTGCAATGAATATTCATTTTTAAATTAACCTAAGTTTTGCATGAAATATGTGGTTCAGAAACACATAGCAGGCTTTCAACAGTTAAAACAATATGAAGTAAAAGTATTTGTCATTGTGTGAAACTTAAACTTATATGAAATGTATTCAAATTTATTAAAGAATTTATTGATTTTACCCCAAAAATACTACTACATACATACTACCTTTAACAACCCCCAAAAAACCACTCCCGTTACACCCCAGAATCAACATCCTCTCAACTATCAATCAAACCCTACCTCCACTAATAAACAATAAACCGTTAAATAGACCACCATGGATGCTCAAGATACCTGCCATTAATATAGAAATGTGCAAATATCCAAAATCGGACACAAACCACAACAAGCTTCTAAGAAATCCTCAGAAAACATCCAAACCATAAACAACTTTACACGGATGCCTCCAAAACCGTCATAGCTGTAGGAGCAGCAGTAGTTGTAGGTTTACATTTACACCAATCAAATAGCGTCTTCACTGGTGAATTATTCGCAATCCTGCAAGCACTGATTTCAACTCTGGAGGACCACTCCCACCCTATTTTTAATAGTAACAGACTCATTAAGCTCACTGCAAGCGATACAGGATAAGAACTCTTCAAACAAACTGATAACTCACATACTAGAAAACTATAACAAAGCTATGAACTCAGATAATTAAATCCTATTCTGCTGTACCCCATCCCATGTAGGAATCCTAGGAAACGAAAAAGCTGATTCTGCAGCGTGGGAAGCAGAAACATCCCCAAACTCACACAACAACACAAATGGCAACAACAACGGGACAACACGATCACCAAACTACACCCTGGAACTACACACCTAACCTGAAAAAAAAGACACAACTGCGTTAACTAGCTGTGAATTGGACACACCAGGTTAACTCATTCATATCTATTGAAGAAAATACCGCCACCCATGTGCATACCGTGCGACACTCCACTAACAATAAAACACATAATCATAGATTGCAACCAACACACCCTACAACGCCAACAGTGTGAACTCCCCCCTGCAATAGAAGCTGCCCCGAACAACAAGCAAGAACAAGGTATTAAAATCATAAAATTCCTTAATCTAAACAACCTGATTCAAAAAATATAGTTATATACAATTCTGTCTTACTTTCAAGCTAATGACCTCTGTAGTTCAAGCTTGCAAATATTAAATAAAAGAAAATTATTGATTTTATTATTTATGCCAGAAGTGACGAATCTTATACTTCATTCTTCTCATTAAAGTTTGAACATCAACTCTGGTCATATTTATTTCTACTTTTTTCCACTTTTGGTGAGAGCCATATAGGTTAGCAGATCGATGTTTAAGTGTTTTTTAGTTGCCTTTTCATTAAAACCCAGTAACGATCGATTGGCCACAGCTCAGGACAATTTGACAGAGTGGCATCCTTTGGTTCAATGATAACGTTGTTGATTGACTGAAACTTTAGTGCTAATTTTCTACAATGGCGTGTAGCGAAATCGTTCCAGAAGAATACTGAAGTGTAGTGAGAAGTTATAAAAGGAAGCAATTTTTTTACACATTGCTTAACGTAAATGTTGCTATTAATGTATGCAGTGGTAATGAAAAAATCACTTTTTCAATCACAAATACATATGCCCTGCTAAATCAAAAATTTGTTGGGTATTTGCTACCCTTTCTCGTCTTTATTGTTTAGCAACTTTTCCCCTATGCGAGCAACATAAAAATCTTGGCCCGGTATTTGACTGAAGTCGGCTACGCAATACGTTTCGTCCTCCGTTATGCAGCAGTCAAACTATGTAAAAAGTAGCTGTACAATTTTCTTGTCTAGATTTTGCTCTTATGTTCTTCTCCGAATCTCTATCCGGCACCTTTTGGACTTTGTAAGTCTTCAAGCCTGCAGTTACTTTCACTCGATGTACGGTGGCTTTTCATGTACCAAATTTACTTACAACAGTACATTCAGACAAATTAGGATTTCTTCTAAAGGACTTTTATGCATGCACCAAAATTTTTGTCCTGAAATACAACTTTTCGACCGCCACCAGCTTTTCTTTCTATAGACAATCGTTCTTTATAAGTCCTAATAACTTTTCCAAGACTAGAATGCGGATGCTTTAACAAGGTTGCAATCTGAACCTGATGGAAATCTGAATTTTTGTATGTGTTCAAAATTTCTTTACCTACGCTTTTCTACTTTTACGGCAAACTCTGCATTATTTAAGAATCTTATTTGAAAAAGTAAAGATAAACCTAATGTGACACTTATATCTGTCATATGTGAAACAATTGTCAGTCTCTTGTTGCTAGGATTCAAGTAATTGAAATTTAAAGCCTGTTTCTTTTCTTCTGAACCACACCTTAAATCATAGATAACGACTATCATAACGTTGTTTTGTATTATTTATTCTGGCAAGCAGAAGTAAAACGCAACACAGTAAGTTTATTTAATTAAACAGTAAGATAACATTCTTATCAGTCACAAATACGAACTATATCTCAATTTGGGATTACCCCATGCCAATTACATGTTATTATTCAATAACAAAATTATACATGTATAATAGTCACTTAAGTAAATTTAAACACTCCCGTTCTAACTTAACTTATTGGTAATCCCGTAACAAGACCCCAAACTTATTAATCGGGGGATAACAAAATCCACGTATTTATGTCTAAACCTTACAACGGCTCTAGTATATAAACATCCAGCAACACTATTCAGAGTATAGTTCACGTCCAAAACTACTCTAAGAACATTATTCTACTGTTCAAAATCCTTCATTGCAAAATGATGTCAACGGTTGTTTTATACGTAGTCGTTGTGGCTCTCGCCCATTCACAAGTATCGGCGCAGTTATTTGGCGGGTTTTCACCACTTCCAATGGCAGGCTACTCCGAGACGGTAGGATACAAAGCGGGTCCATTGTGGGGATCCCTTTCACAAAACAACTACCCCACGTTTCAATCACCCATCACCTACAAAGCTGGAGGCAATTTCCTTGATAGTCAAGGATATGGATTAACTGGAAATGTAGCTTTAGACTCTGGTATTGGCGGACAAGGTTCGTTGAAGGGCAATTTTCCAATTGTTAACAATCCCATTCACAAGGTTGATGGATTTGCAAAGATCGGAAGTAATTTGGATAAACATCTAAATCCTGTCGGACCACAAACCGACACCTTTGGAATTAATTACAAAAATGTCGACGGTGCAACAGCTTCCTTCACTCAGAAGCAGACCCATGGAAATCCGGCTACCAAAACTATTGCAGCTTCAATCCCTGTGGTGAATACAGACAGTCACCTGCTGAAACTTACTGGACAAGATGTAATTGGACAAAAACAGACCCTTGGTGTTAACTACGAGTATAAGGACACTGGCGCTACTGCTTCTTTGAGTGGAACACAATCGAAAGTAGGGCCTGCCCGCGGAACTGCTGGAGTTTCGATACCTATTTCAAACGTTGGTCCTGCTACGGTTACTGTTGAAGGAAAATCTGCTTTTGGACATGGTATGAAACCTGACAATCAAGTGGGTGTCCAAGTTTCTATACCGCTCAAATAAAAGGAACTTTGGATTTGTTTGTGTAATACTAATATTTATTTTAATTATTAATGTATGTAGAGTTAATTTGCATTGAATGTATATTTACTATTTGGTCCAAAATTTAGGGTTTGTTAAAATATTTGTTCGTTAGAATGGAAATAAAAATGATTTTTAAAGCGAAACGTTTCTACCGTGTTTTACTTGACTTTGTTGCAATTTCTGAAACATAGGTATAAGTTGGTGTCAGTGTTGGGTAAGTTACTCTAAGAAAGTAACTAAGTAAGTTAATCAGTTACTCGGCAAAAAAAGTAACTAAGTAAGTTACTAAGTTACAGAATTATAAAAGTAACTTGAATAAGTTACTAAGTTACCATAAAGTAACTCGTTATTTTTTAAGTTACCTTTTTTTACGAGACGCTACTAATGTACATGCGATTACTACCAACTTAATGTCAACAGAAACACACATTTATAAACAATTGTTTATTAGCAAATATTCTATACGTGAGGGAAGAAACAGTCTTAGGGCTTAGAGGAGCTGGTTTTTGGGATTTTCCAAGAATTCTATATTATTTTTGGTTATTATTGAAATATAGAGACGGTGAATGTATTTTCGTCTCAATTAGACACCCCCAACCTGCGCACAGGCGTTAGGAATGTACTTCCCAGTAATCCGCATACCTGCTCAGAGAGCTTCTAGTTGTTAAGGGATTAAAGATTACTGGAAAAAGCTGTCACCACCCAAATAGGATCCATCAAATATTATTTATTATCGACGAAGTACAAGAAGGTGTTCCTGTGTTCGGTATTAGCATTTGCATACTAAAGCATTCGAAATTTCAATAAATTCTTCAGCTTCAGGTATAATTTCTTAAATACTACGCATTAAAAACCGAACATTTTA
>JABXWE010033987.1:0-14168 GCA_014611495.1 Limonius californicus
GCAACAATTAAAGAAAAATTAAATAAAGTGATTGAAAAAAATGTAGGTTTTCGGACAATACAAAACATAAATAACGTTCTAAATGGACAGGGTGCTTTAACGGCCGAATTACAAAATTATTCTTTAGCTGAAATAGGAAAATTCAAATATGCGCCTCTTACATCTTGCGACGTAGAAAGGAGTTTTTCAAAATATAAAGCTATTTTAGCCGACAACAGGCAAAGCTTTTTGTTTGATAATCTTAAAATATATATTATTGTAAATTGTAACTAATATAAATAATTAATTATGTACCTAGTCGTATACTTACCCTACCTGCTAATTAAAATTAAAATAATAAATAAACACCTAATAAAAATTTTGTTGTATTAATACCGGTCTCAAAAACGCTATTTGTAAATGCATATTTTCGCAAAAATTTAACTTTAAAATGCATATTTTGGCATTTTTAAGTGCATATTTAAGTGCATATTTTCCACATTTAAAGTGCATAAATGCATGCATATTTTGACAATTTTAAGTGCATATAAATCCGAGCCCTAATCATTACTATCAGTGTATTTCAAATCAATATTTCGTTTAGTTGGTAAAAAATGGATCAGAAGTTGCCTAACGTTCTTGATTTACTGGGACATTATTCTCAAAAAACATTTAATCTTCGTTCCAAAATATTATATTAAGAAATTTAGTTACTAACCATAAGAATGCAAATTAGATAAATAAACAGATCTTTAAATTCATATATTTTAAGGAAACATCCTGTATACACCGCGCAGTAATAATATCAAGCTGAAAAGCTGAAACTACTAATCCCTGCTACTTTGTAATTGTTTATTGAGGTGTATGTGTTATTTAGAACAAGGAAATTATCATATTCTTATTACCGTCTCCAAACATTTCTCGAATTACACACCCCCTTTTGTCTCATGATATCAACAATGTATTCTTGGTTTATAGATGTCGTGAAAATAAGTATTGATGGGTACCGTCAAATTTATATTTATATAAACAAGAATGTGACCTGAGCGTTAGGATAAATGATTAATTTCCGGCTTGGGTCGCGTCATCAATTGAAGGTCACATTCAGCGAAGGCAGGATTACTGATATATGCATGAAGGACTTCAGTACCAACGCTTTGGCATCAACATACCTGAAACCCAAATCCTGGTTTAGATATGTAGATGGCACTTTTGTGGTTGGGTGTCACGGACGCCAAACCCTAAACCAGTTCCTAGAACACCTCAACTCAGTTGACAATAACATCCAATTCACCATGGAAGTTGAGGAAAATGGCAGTATTCCGTTCTTACATGTTCATGTCGCTAGAAAACCCAATGGTAGCTTAGGGCGAGCTGGGTACTGGAAGAAGACGCACACAGATAGAATAGAAATTCACATCACCACCCTATGCAGAAGAACATCGTACTCGAAACCCTGATTATCAGAGCTATCCGTATATTAGATAGTGAACAACAAGGAGAAAGGACACACTAAAGAGGAATCCACACTTCCGGAAAGGTTAGCGTTTTTACCATACCATCAAGGTACTACGGATAAGATAGGACATGTTCCAAGAAGACGCAACATACAAACAATCTTCACAACCAAAGAAACCCTAGCCAATGGTTTCCGATCAGCTAAAGATCATACTTCCAGCTTAAAATCAGCCGGTATCAACAACATCCCCTGCTCCTGTGGTACGAACTATATTGGACAAACTGGGCGTTCCATCGAGTTCACACTCCGAGAGCATATAGGTGATTGCAAACATAAGCTCATCACAAAATCGGCGGTGGGGGAACACACCTGCATAACTGGCCACAAAATGGATTTTGAAAACGCTCAAGTGCTTGTTAAAATTTCGCATAACTTTCCAAGAATCAGACGAGAAGTAATTAAAGTTGAGAAACAACCTAATAACATCAACAAAGAGGATGGGTTCAAGCTCAGCAAAGCTTGGACACCGGTAGTTCATCCTCATGGGGTTTCGGGTTCCGGTTTCCGGGTTTATGGTTTCCGAGATATTAAATTAAAATCATCTTTAGAAGGTGACAGTTAAGGGACTGTATCTCCCGTAGTATACACTTTTTCAAAAAATTTTATTGCTGATTTTCATCTTTATTTTTCTTGTTTTATATGCTCTCAAACGTTGATTAACTATTATAGGAACACGTTGTATATATTTTATAATAAAGTACCAAAATATGCCACAAGTTCCCTTTGGACGCTTATGTCACAAGCACGAGCTATTGCAACTGGATTCAATTCTATTACAAAATTGTTTTCATTGTCTTCATTGGGTTGTTCATCGGGTGGCAATTCTTCATTTTCTATCCCGGCTAAATTCTGTAGAACTGCAATTACTACAATAATTGCTTATGTTAAGGGAGTACGACAACGCAATCCCACTGATAAAATGGGGAAACGTCTTTTGTATACACCAAACATCCGCTCGATAACATTGCTTGTTCGAACTTGTTAAGTATGTGCGGACAGCATAACCACTGTCACCCACTAATAAGTAATAAAGCATTTTCTATTTCGCCATTTTGGAACAATGCGTTGAGCCGTGAGTTGTCAAAAATGGTATTGTGGTGTGAAGCACCAGGCCACCGTGCTACAAGATCAATAAATTTCAGGTTTGCATCGCATACAGCTTGCACATTTATAAAAAAATATCCTTTCCTATTTCTAACATTTTCAGCAACATTTCCACCTATAAGAAAATAATTTAATTAATAATTAAATTTATGTAAATTAATAAATCATACTGTGATTGTATTCTTACAAGACTACAGTCAAGAGCACCAATAACACGTGGGAAGCAGGCAAATCTGTAAATCCCTTTCATTAATGTGTTTCTTCCTCTTTCTGTAATAGGTAGTATAATATATCTGGGTCTTAAATTTGTAATTGCATATATAACCCTTACAATCATTTTTCCTGCAGTAGCATCACTACCGCCACTAAAATCACCTGCAGTAATATGTATATTGAGCCGCTTGCATAAATCGCAAAGTTAAAAGTAACTGCTCCATGGGTGTTACACAATGTTTTCTGAAAGATAAACAATGGATGCCCTAAATTTACTTGATTTTCTTCCACATAAATTAGGAAAAAACATCAAAATAAGATCAGGTATAAGACAAGGTGATACCCTAAGTCCGTTACTGTTCTGCTTACTAATGGACAAAATAATAGAACAAACAAATACTATAAATGAAGGATACAGAATGGGAAACGAAGTAATCAAACTAGTAGGTTATGCCGATGATATAGTGTTAATGGCGGAATGTAAAAACGGCTTGCAAAGGCTATTATTCAAATTTAGAAAAACGGCGGGGTAATATAACATGCGAATAAATGTTGACAAAACTAAAAGTTTAACGATTATAAAGAAACCAATACGATGCAAACTAGAAATAGAAGGTATAATAGTGACGCAGATAATGTCATTTTCCTATCTTAAAATAACAATAACAAGCCACAGTGACATACAGACGGAAGTCGCGAAACAAACTAATAGAGCGGCGGCAGTATCAGGCGCATTACGAGAAGTAGTATGGAAAAATAAACATATGAATACAGAGAGCAAGACAAAAATTTATAAAACCTGTATTTGACCAATATTATCCTATCACATAGAAACTAGGGCGGACACTAACAGAACAAAAAGAATGCTGAGAACAAACGAATTAAAAGTTTTAAGAAGAAGAATGTGGCGTGGAGGACATATTACATGGTGTAGGAAAAAAACGAAATAAATGGAACGAACATGTACAACGTATGGACGATCATACAATAGCAAAAATATGCAGGAACAACAAACCCCACGGAAAAAAAGCCAAGAGGAAGGCCATTAAAGAGATGGAAGGATTCTTGGACCTCAGATCTCAAGAACAAGCTTAGAAATTGAAGTAAAACAGGTCAATGACCTACTAAGAAAAAATCCAAATCATCCTCTAAATCAAAATGATTACGACAATCGCCAACCACGTGCAGTCTTCGGTCTGCATTCAAATCTTTAACAATATCCACTTCTTCAATTTTTAAAATTTCGTCTTTAAATTCTTCCATTGTTAGGAACTGCACTATGAAACTAAACACTAATTTTATAAACAGTTTGTCTTAGGTTATGTTTAGTTTATTTACATCTGGTCGGAGTATTTCGTATCGCCTCATACACACTGTAGCTGCCTTATCCTGTAATAGTACTGTCGGCTGCTACGTATTACCCGATAAGTTTAATCCTATGGAATAAGTAAAGTAACCTCTGACGTAGACTATCGTACGATTAAAAGACAGAAAATACCGTAACAAGGAGGATAAATTTCATTGTTGGCTTGTCTGGAACTTTATCGAAACATTGAAAGACCTACCCCTAAAATGACTTGCCGTTGCTAATGAAAGGTATGTATATGGAAATTCCTTATCACACTTTTTTCAAGCATTTTTATGTTCAATACGTCTAAATCTCATTAATTTTATTTCCTTACGAAATTGCAATTCGAACCCAAATATCAGTGATACTACATGCACGCCGTTTTGTGACAATCCAAATATAAGGTTTGTAGATTGCCTAGCGTGTCTGTTTCGAAACTGATTTGGTGTAGTTGAAGGGAAAAATCATAAATAACAATAATATCACAGGAAGTGATAGTAATTATTGGCTACAAACAATATTTCCCAACTAACTGTAAAATGTCACATATTGAATAAGCAACCTACTAGCAACGATCATCAACGAGCATCGTTTCACACGATGTACGTAAATGTCAAAAAATATTATCATCAACATGCTTGACCAATCTTTTCCGAACAGCTTTTACAATAAATTATTTTTATTCTAAGATCACACTTCCCTCAAATGCAATAAGTATTTTCAAATTTTAAATTGCCCCATTAAACAACTGTAACTATTGAAAATAATATTAATTCCAACTAGAGAAGTATAATGAAATAAATTTGTCAATAAATACTTGAATAATAGATGTTTACTAATCATAAAATATAGGAATATTTTATTTATTCGTATTAAGGTGTTTTATAAATCCCAGTACAACTTTTACAAATAATGGAATAATATGCTATACCATAGGTAAATTTTCCATTATCAAAGAAATAATGCAAAGCTAAAAAATTACATAAGTATATAGTTATTCGATACCCTCATATAAGGATAAAGTTTCAGTACACCATTGCTTCCGAACATAAACTATTACAAAAGATCTTATCCAAGAGCAAATAGAGGAAGTACAGCAACCACAGGAGCGGCCGCTGCCAGAGGAGCTAACGCATACGAAGGGTTTACATTAAAGTTAAACAGAGGCCCACTGTTATAACCGTAATTAGACGCCCAATTTGAAGATACATAAGGTTTAGAAGTAGCAGCTACCACCTTGGGAGTTACCGGAATGGGAACGGGCACTGGTTTAGGTACTGGGTTGGTTGCTGGTTTCTTGATGTCAGCTACAGATGGAATTGGCAAACGTGCACCCTGAAAACGAATATTTAGGTATTCAGCTAAAAGCTTTAATATCTAGCTTACAAATAAGCCAGGCCCGGAGCAAACACCGAAAAGGGAACAAACAGCTTTTAAATTTAGCTTGTCAACCAAATAATCATGAAGAAGCGAATAGTACTCCTCTGTAATATGTGTACAGTCGAACTGAAACGAATCCATTTGTTTACAACCATTTAGAAGTACTTCACGGAAATGATCTTCGGTGAGGTTAGTCACCACATGTTTCACCAACTCTTTGCAGAGTTCGCATTCTGGAGCATCTTGCTCTCTGCAACAAAAGAAGGTTTCCACTGAAATCATTAACATTTAGAACTCTTATTTATCGAAATTTAACTTGGATTTTGAAAGTACTTATTTAATATCTGAGAATCTAAGTTTAGACCAAGGCAACACACAATACGTCTTACAGATGCCTAAAATGTTTGAATCTTCACCTTTTCAAAATTCTGATCAGAAAATTAGTTGCTTCAATTCGTTTGCTTTGGCATATCCAATCTGTATACTTTTTAGTATTGCAAGAATGTATTTCAATTTAATATTGGGCAATTTTTGCCTTTAAATCGCCATTTAAAGGGCTAAAGTGATGAAAAATAAATAAATTTGGTGGTTTCTATTGTCACTGTAGTGGTTTTTTAAACTAGTAGTTAACAAACTCAAGATTCATGTAATGTGCAAAAATCATTTAGATAATCATAAGAACTAATGATGAATGATAGTCAAACGGATTGCAAAAATGCAGTAAAATCAACCTACGTTTATGATATAGAGAACTTAATTTTGTAGTTTTTCTACCTTATTACATACTACCATTGTTTGAGAATATAATGCCACAACCCCCATATCAAGATGTATTGAATTTTCTTACAATCGAAACTATGCCAAGATTGTGTCACAAATTTATTTTGCATTGCATTGCAGTTTAGATTGGTTGCAGTTTGTTTCGCAGCGTTCACGTGGGAAGTCTACGCTTTAGATAGAACAGGGACAATAATATAAGGGTTTGCCAATGTATAAAGTTAAATTTAATTTTGAACTGCGGGACCGGTTTAAGATCCCCTTAAAATAAACAGAATTTACATGAATAGATGATCGAACCTTATCGTTAACTTACCCTAAGACAAGTTCATGTCGGGAATCTGTGCTTAAGGTAACAGGACAATTACCTCCTGGCCAAAAGCCCTCCGAGCTGCAAATCCCGTATCAGTATCCCCCAGGACAATAACCCCCTACTTAAACACTCCCCATTGAAAAAACTCCTCAGACAATAACCCCCCGTGCAAAAAACCTTACGATTAACCCCCCACCCTATTTGAAATATCGGAAGATGACATTAAATTCTTCTGAAACTGCTCATTTACAATTATTGCTCAAGATGTGGCGATGCAATTCACCGTGAGATTTTTTCGTGGTTGTGCTCAAAATTTATATATAATAGTTTTACCACACACATCTGTTTCTAAATAAGAGTTACACTTATTTTTGAGTAAAGATCAAGTCTATATTTTTTTCAGCCAACATCTTATTTAAAACGAAAAGCTTAACAGTCAATCAAAATTGGATTTTTTAATTTTCTACTGATTATAACTTACACCATGCAAATTTTTAAAGTTGCAATGTCAAAAAATAAGTAGAATGCAGAATATCAATTTAATATTCTTCGGGTATTAACTAATATTAGCATACAATCAAATGGACTAATGACAATTCTAAGATTAGGTAACGTTGTTAATGATATTTCATTGTATTGTTTAATCCGAATTACATGAACAAAGAATACCAAGTTTTCCTGAAGCTTTAACCGGGGGTGGGGGATTATAAGGGTTTTTTTTTAGAGGTTATTGACGGTGAAGTTTATGCCCAGGGGGTTTTTGATCCAAGGAGTAATTGTCCTAGAAACATGCTCAGAAGGATATTGTACTTGCAAAAATTAACGAGGAAGGCACTATACTTATTTATGTACTTTCTTTGTACTGTCACGTAGTTTGAGTAATTTGTTATTTATGGTAGAATACATTTTAATATGTCTCTTCTAGCTGTATTATGTGTTGCATAATCCTTAAAATTAACATTCATCAATTCTAATTTTGAAACTATTAAAAGGATATAAAAGACATTCATTATCAAGACAGTGTGATCGTATTACACAGGAATAACCAAATAGTAATTTCGACATTTCGCTAAACATTCCACAGGAATATGAAATCAGAAACTTGTTGTAAATAAATGTAATTACCCAGTTGGTATGCTGCGGAGGGTTTGTACTGCAGGTACTACAAGGTTAGAACTGCACTCTCCAGCATTAAAACAAAAATCGTTGGGACGAAATCTTTTCTCAAGATGTTCATATAATTCGTCAAAAAATGTTGAATTAATTCTTCCGCAGCCATTTGTTAGATTGTTCAATTTCCCACAAACCTGTAAAGTTAAAATAAAATTGCTTATTATTTGCTAATTATAGCGTGGTCACACAAGTATGAAGTAAATTCATCAGTTGAAGTTTCCCGCATAAACTCAAAATAGTTACTCGTTTAAACTGACAAGCACGTTCTAATGCGTTTTGGAATTGCTATAATAGGTGTATTTTCAAGGTAATTCCATCGCCGATATTTTGATGACATTACGCGTAGTTTTTACCAATAGCATATCCATCGTACCCTTCATTCAGATGCAATTGAACGCAATGATTTCAAATTTAAACATTAAAAATGTTTAAACTGTTATTGATTATAATTCCAAACGAATGGGCTTTTTGAAATCACTTCTGTTCTGACTCAAATATGTTTGTAACGAATTTGCATTGAGAGATCGAATTGACCGTTCAGTATGTCCTACTTTTTCAATCTATCTGAAATTTTTGGCAATTAAAGGGAATTCATTCTGTTGATATTAGATCAGATCAAGAACTAACACGTAGCCCTGCAAAATTGGTGCTCTGTCACATTCTTCTAACGAACGTAAAAACAGCGACGATCCACAAAAGCCGATTTCGAAAAACAGAAATATCACAGAATTTTTAGACATTTAAACCTTATAAATTCCAGAGCCGAGTTAGGGTATCTGTATGACATATGTTGCAGGACGACATTTTCATAAAAATCTAGTTCGAATCGTGTGTTTGCAAATCCCGACCTTGATCAAGATTTCAAGTTTTTATAACTATATTAAAATTATAATAATCCATTGAATTTAATTTTGTTCGCCCATTATCAATCAGAAAACATTTTCTAACCTGCTTCTATTAACAACTGTGATCGTAAACTTTTTCTATCTAATTGAAGAAATCTTTGGTTTTCGTGGTCCTCATCACTGCCAAATTCTCTTAGGATATTTATTTTTTAGGTCATTATCACTGTAGTTTTTCATTGATTTGACAGTTTTGAAATTCAAATCCGCTTCACGTTTTACCTTTACTTTTATAGACATTCGAATGCTCGACTATGATTTACCTGTATTACGAAAAAATAAAAATTATTTCTGCCAATACATTGTAAAAACTACTCTATTAAAAAATTTAGCGACACTGTTATCTTGAAAATTAGCAGTAGAGGTCTAAAAGCATCAGCAGCAATTTATTTTTATACTTAGGGATTATCGAAAAACAGTACTAAATTTTAAATACATTCGCTGTTTACTTCATACCTTAGGCCTATTTCAGGCGTGGATACAGTATGCGAAATACAGAATCGCAGTGGAAAATAGGTAGATACTGTATCGGGTACCTACCCGATTGAGGGCCCCAGTGCCTACCTACGGCCCTCAATTGCTTACCAGGACAGTTCAGTGTTTGCCCAGTAGCTTGGGCTCCACTAAACTTATAAATTTTTCATTATCAAATATTCCACGCTTCATGATTGCACTGACTTCAATAAATTCAAGAAACTACCCTGTGTGCCTATGATCTGATGTGCTTTCACTTGCAAAAGTATGCGTGTCTGAACGGCTTTCAACGATTTAATGACAAATCAGTATACGAGATACACAATTTGTCGCCGGCGACTAAAAGGTATGGATACCGAAATTGTTACGATACTGTATGCCTCGCCTGCTGCAGTGTGGAAAGCTTTATTTGAACGCATGCTTTTCCTGTATCTGAGATACATGTATCCCGCATGCAGTATGCACGTCCGAAAGAGACCTTACGTTCGGATTTGGTTTATGCAAGTTCTTATTAAATTATATTCGTATAATAGCTAGTAAGGGTATGTAAGTATATGCAAACTGAAGATAGATTAACAGGCAACAATCTCTGTTTGACAAATCCGAATGGTTAAACACACGGTCATATGATTCTGTATCACAAAGCAATCACAAAACAATAAAACAATATAATAATATGTAAGCGCCCCTCCCCCTCGGAACTGCTTTCACATTACTTCATCGGCGGGGGCGTCCCTTCCATACTATCCATTCATGAACCATGCATTCTAAATTTAACTAAGTGAAATACGGTCGCCTCAGCCAGGGTTTTACCCCGCGGCTCATTGAGTCACATTTCACTGTGACCTCGACTGACAGAGCTTGTTCGCACTATCCCATCAAGATCCCTTTCCTATACATACCTGCTGAAAGTTGTGATACGTGTGTTCACGGCTTGCATTATGAAAATTCTCCTGAACCAAACTAACAACGGAATGGCACTTGCTACAGTCGTCAGGCACAGTCTCCGCACTGCAACCTGCTGTCAAATAAAAGAGTGTCGTCATTAAGTTGTCACAGTAGTAGTGCACTTAATTAAGTTAGAACGTATACTATCAAAGTTAAACAGTTATCAGTAAATTAATATTACATTAAGAGGAAATGTTTAAATAATCATCTGCACTAGAAAAAGGTTACCATTAGCCAAATTTCGTTCGAAAGCAGCATCACATGTATCACAATACATCTGAAATGTTTCAGGATATTGCAGTGTAAGTTAGAGTAAACATTTCATATAGGGAATTTTTCTTTTTAGTATACATAGCCTATGTATACTTTTAAAAAGAACGCGCCAATTTCGCCTATTGTGTATGCAACCAACTATACCGACAACTAAAAATCACAAATAAACGTCACTATAGTTGTGAATTATTTGAGTATGAAGATTATGTTGATGCAGTGTTTATATTAAATAAGTATTTCACCTTGTAGGTATATAGGACGCAAATGATGATTTATTTATTAAATATAAAAATCGACAGGATGGTTCCGTAAGGTCCGTGCACATTATATTTCTTTTGTACAAAACACATACATAAGCGGCAGAATGGTGTAATGGTCAGCATACCTGCCTTCCAAGCAGTTGATGCGAGTTCAATTCCCGATGGCAAACTTTTTTTAATTATTATTATTCAACGTATCTTAAATATTTCATTTAATTTCTTCGGTTAAAACGTGATTACTTTTAGTTTTTATTTTATGGTAATTTATTACGCATCCCTCCGATTTAAATTTTCTAACAATTGTATGACACTAATAAAGATTAATTTTATTTTTTATCATTGAATTAATTTGATTGCTGTGGTCACAGCATGCTTGAGTTGTCTGTATAAAATAAGAACTAAAAGTAATCACGTTTCAACCGAAGAAATGACATGAAATATTTTAAGCTACGTTGAATAATAATAATTAAACAAAGTTTGCCATCGCCGGGAATTGAACTCGGATCAACTGCTTGGAAGGCAGGTATGCTGACCATTACACCATTCTGCCGCGAATGTATGTGTTTTGTACAAAAGAAATATAATGTGCACGGACCTTACGGAAACATCCTGTCGATTTTTATATTTAATAAATAAATCATCATCTGCGTCCTATATACCTACAAGGTGAAATACTTATTTAATATAAACACTGCATCAACATAATCTTCATACTCAAATAATTCACAACTATAGTGACGTTTGTTTCTGATTTGTAGTTGTCGGTATAGTTGGTTGCATACACAATAGCCGAAATTGACGCGTTCTTTTTAAAAGTATACATAGGCTACGTATACTAAAAAAAAATTTCGTGTATACTATTAATTTTGAGTACAATCGATTTTTTGTATGCCTATTATATGAGCTTCAGAAAAATATGGTATTAGTTTTCTAAATAATTTTACAAAATTATACAGGATGTAAGTACAACAAGGTACGTAGAAAATGAGTGTGTTGTTACTAACAGCAATAGTAATTTTATTGATTGTTTGGTAATAGCAGTACTTAAATTTGGCAGGAAGATAAACCGGTAGCTTGTTTGCCTTTACAAGCATTTGCTGTAGAAGTTTGGGCAATATATGTTCGTAGGCCCTGCCTGCCTATATAGGGCCGTGTGCTTAGATTACATAGGCAAACGATAAAATAATTTTTTAATGATTTTGCCTGATTCTTATGTTTTTGGGAGTGCTGAGTCCGAAAATAATAATAAACAAGTCGCATCACCCACCATTTTTACACATCTGAATATACGAAATATGAGAAATTCTGTTCTAACAGTTTTTGTTATATACGTGCTGATTGTGTAGTTAAAGAACATCAACAAAACATTACAGACTTTGTTAAAAAAGTGTACTTGGATATTTTGGTGTAAAACTCGGTGACCAAGAAAACATTGGGCTACATACAAGGTTTGCTATGTTTGTGTTGAAGACCTTAGAAAATGGTCTAAAAAACAAAGACAGCTTTTAAATTTGCAGTAGCCATGGCATGGACAGAACAACAAAATCATTCAGACGATTGTTATTTTTGCAGCATTGATGTTGCTGGATATAACTCCAAAAATAAGAAAGTAATTGTCTACCCTAACCTTCCTTCAGCTATTCGGCCAGTCGATTGTGGTCCGGGACTTCATGTCCCTGAACCACCACAGTATATTGATGACGTTTTACTTGATGAGTCCAGTGAACCTGAATCTGTTGAAGGTGGACCAGATGATGATACGTTACAATTTTCTCCAGAAAATTTAGAACCTCAGTTATTTACACAGGCGGAGTTACACGATTTTGTATGAAATTTGGGTTTGACTAAAAAAGTAGCTAAATTGCTTGGCTCTAGGCTAAATGAAAAACATGTGTTGGCATCTGGAACATCTATTCACCATTATAGAACAAGAGATCAGCAGTTCGCTAAGTTTTTTAAGCAGGAAGAGTATTGGTTTACTGCCATAATATTGGCGGTGTAATGAATGAATTTGGAATCCAGTACACGAACGAAGATTGGAGGCTTTTACAGACTCATCAAAAACAAGCTGTTATTTTAAACAATGAAAATACTTCTGCTCCACGGTCTGTGGCTCATTCAGTCTACATGACGGAAACTTACGAAAATCTAGATATGATTTTACAGAATATTAACTATCCTGCCCACGATTGGATGATATGTGGAGATTTGAAAATTGTTTGCATGCTCCTTGGCCAACTAAAGGGATTTACATGTTTTATATGTGAGTCGAACAGCAGAGCAAGGGATCATCACCGGTCCAGAAAACATTGACCTGCAAGTAAAACCGTAACACCCGGAGAGAAAAACATTTTGCATACAACTTTAGTAGATCCAAAAAAAGATTTTTCTACCATCTATTCACATTAAACTAGGGTTAATGAAACGGTTCGTAAAAGCCTTGCCTAAAGATGGTGATTGTTTTAAGTATTTATGTGAGAAGTTTTCTCATTTCTCGGAAGCCAAACTGAAAGAAGGGGTTTTCATTGGGCTTGACATTCGTAAAATAATGTTCGATTCCAACTTAACAACTAACTAAACAAAAACGACTACAAAGGAGAAGGAGGTATGGATATCATTTAAGCAAGTTGTGACTAAGTTTTTGGGCAATGCTAAAGACCCAAACTATGAGCTTATCATAGTTAATATGATAGACAAGTTCAAAAATCTGGGATGCGTAATGAGCCTTAAAGTCCACTTCTTACACAACCATCTTGACTTTTTCCCTGACAACTTGGGTGATGTGAGTGAAGAGCAGGGGGAGCGCTTTCACCAGGACATTAAGGTGATGAAGAAACGTTACCAGGGATGGTGGAATGTCAACATGATGGGTGATTACTGCTGGTCACTTCACCGGGAACAACAAAATGTATCACATCGGAGAGAACGTTACATAAGAAGCTTTAAAGAGAAGAAAGAAAGGAAATACAAATCAATAAGCACTTAAAATATATGTATTGAAGTGGTATATTGCAAGTTAAATAAAATTAGTAATTAAACTAAATTTCAATTGCTTCACGTATGATACGAGGTAAGTAAACCGTGAAAGCCTCAATTATAATTAATTATTTCATAAATAGTTAGCTATAATAAAATTGTCAACCAATCTCTATTTAAGTTGTTATAATGTCCTATACAGAGCAAAAGCTTGGTTTGGTAATCTATGTAGATCATACCCTTCGAGTTATTTATGATTGTACTGTTTTCCTTATAAATATTTAACACCATTTTTTGGCATTCTGTTTATAGTTTACTAACATTTTAATATGCTCGAGTATAAATCTATGACCCCGATAATTGTAAAATATTGCTACTTAGATTATAAATATTTTTGATACGATGACCTTTTTATTTTCAGAGAATTGTTATCGCTACGTTTAGCCAATTAATCAATATACATATAATTTGTTTATTTTTAGAAGGTATATGGCAATTGGAAATTCCAACAGATAGTTCATGTTATTCT
>JABXWE010033989.1:0-12303 GCA_014611495.1 Limonius californicus
ATCAGGCGTTGACGATCACCATTTCAATAATTTCTTGATAGTGGGTTCAATTTCTTGCAGCATAGTATAACTGTTCTGCCATTAATCCGGAACAATGACGTAGGTTCTTCAGCCATGACATATTCTTTCTGTCAATCTACATCTTTCCCTCGATTTTGCATTTAGGTAGTACTAAACGTAAAAGTTCATATTTCTGTTCTCTAAGCACATCCCCGAGATACTCCAGTTTTCTTCGTTTTATTATGTTTAGAATTTCTCTTTCTTTCTTCGTCAGATTTAACACCTGCACGTTTAGCTTCCCTTCAATCCACGGAATTTTGAGAATTCTGCACATTTCGAACGCCTCAATGTCGTTCATAGTGTTGATTTTTAGCATCCAGGTTTCGAATCCATACAAGAACACAGACCAGACTTAACAAATTTAGTTCATGTAGATAACCTGAGGTGCTTGTTACGTAATAATGTTCTGTTCTTCCTGAATGCTTGCATAGCTGTCTTATGTGCGACATTTTATTTCTTTATCTGGTTCTAAGGCTTTGTTGGTCCAGCAACTGAGATATTTAAAGTGATCATCTTGTTCGATATATGTACGTTTTGTGAACCCACGTCAATCTTACTGGCCATTAGTAACTTGGTTTTCTTTATATTTATACTTAACCCTTCGGATACAGTTGACAACGTATTGGTAATAGGTGATCAAAATCTTTCAAATAGAGTAATAGTAAATCTTGTTAACATAATTGTATGTCCCAGCTTTATATAAAGCGCTGCGGTTATTGCCAATGTAGATTCCTCACTCGGTTGACAATTAATTAATTGTCAATATGTTATATACAGTCTAGTATACTGAAGTAGTATATATAAAAAAATTAGTGTAAACGTTGGAACGTTGCCGTTGACCGCAAAAATTTGAAAAAACTTATAATTGGCATAAACAATTTTTTTTGCAAACCGTGGCTTGCAGAAAGAACGGTAGTAGTCGACCTGTAGATGGTTCTGTGAAAGCTATTGATAATGCATGAAAAATGCTCTTAAAACTCCCGTTTGTGGATCTTTCGATAGAAATGTGTCATACAATGTAATATAGCAATATGCAGTCGTATTCTAATTAACCGACATTTTAGAAAATGACGTAAATGCAGTTAAACAAAAAACTCCAAAATGTTTAAAAAATATGGCGAAAACTTCCAACGTTTCTTGCCATCTATTATTCCATTTTATATTCGTGTTCATTTATAGTCAGTGTCATGTGTAAAAGTGAGATTATGTATACGACTATACGCGTCAATAAGCTGCGACATGCCCGCATGTAAGTAAATTAGCGGCCTACATGACCCATTTTTTTAAAAACTAGGTATAGCTAATGGTGTATTGCCTACATTGCCCCGAAAAAAATTTAAAGTTTAATGTATGGTTTAAAATATTGGTGTTCAACCGGGGGTGCATGTATACCTCAAGACATCTTAGGGGGTATGTAAATTATTATACATATTTTATAAGTGGTCAGAGCTATAGTAATATATTTCTTGGCAGATCGAGCTTGTATTGTTTTTTATTTATAGCGTACCCTACTAAGTATAGAAGTAATAATTACCTATGGTATAGACTAGGCGTGACCAACAACCGGCCCGCTAAGCAATAGTCTGCGACCCACGAGCCTTCCCCTCGGACATAAACCGTAAGAGAAGTCGCAGATTAAAGAATAGCCGCAATCTACGAGTAAGAAGCGCACCAAATAATTAAAATGTAGCAAAAAGACAAAAATCCAGGTTACCTTTAAAAAACCTCAATAATTACCAACGCAGTTATTTACTAACAATATCAAAGAATACTGTGCCGCCCGTCGCCGTCTCTTTTGGCGGCGGAGACGTTATATCTTCTGTACTGTATACAGAAGATACCGTCACCGAACTATCATGGTTATCTACGTATAGCGCCGCCGAGCCGACAACGGCCAGAAGCTGCAGGAAAGTTCCAGAATTAGGTGGCTCATATATATATATATATATATCTATATTTTTAAATGATTTTACCTGTGTTCGGTTAATTATTTATAAGACAGCTTGATTCTTCTTTTTAGCGTTTGCAACTGTTGATTTAATACATTAATTTGTATTTAATTTATTTTTAATTTAATAATGTATAACTTGAATTATATATCAACAACTTTGGGGGTACAAAGTTGGGTGAAAAAGTGTCTCTAGGGGAGGGACCTCGGTGGAGTAGTGCGGATCCGCGCTCCCACTCGAGGTCACAGCGGAATTCGGTCCAATCGTACGAGATTTCGAATCCCGACTGGTGCGTCCACATTCCACTTAGTTAAGTTTAGGGTGCATGTTGCATGAATGGTTAATGTGTAAAGGACGCCCGCACCCCCCTGATGTAAGTGGAAAAAAAAGGTAAATAGCACTGGTTTGAAACAAAATTTAAATTATCAATATTGCTGTAATAAGAATAACACTACTCACATGAATTTCTATCTATAAACACATTTACTACTATTTTCATTTCGTTACAAAGGAAAATTATATTTAAGTGGCAAGCTGTTACCTCGTTCTAGTTTATTGGCTATTTGCTACTTAATTGTTATGCTATTTCTGAGTTTCGTTTGTGTTTTAATATTTTTTAATTTAAATCAATTTGTTTTACGAGTAAACTTGTATATTGTAAAAGTTGAAGCAGATATTGACATAACCTATAAAATACAAGTACCTGTCAAAGCTGTACTTTTTCAGTTGGATTAATTCGCGTTTTCTTTTGCTTGATATTCGTAATTCAGTCATTACAGTGTGATTTATAATTTAATTTAACAGTAATTGGTGGGAATGCCCGTAAAAATACTGCTTGAATTTATCAGAAAAACCGCCAGCTTTTTTGTTAACATCGTTTTCCGCAAACGCCGCATTCTATTCTGCATGTAATAAATTGTCGACAATGTTTCCGGTTAAAAACACCACGAATTTCTTTTATAGTTGTTATCGGATTTTGCGCATTATATTCTTCTGTAAGACTGCGAAAAATTATTGTGTTTGTAGGTTGCTCTTCAAATACAGGGTGTCCCAATATTAAGTACTGTAATTTATTTATACAGTAGACGTATTACGTAAAATTAATACTTTTTGACTTGTATAATGCTTTTACGTCATTATACACACGATATTATGTAAACTAAGTTTTTGAAAAGAAAAATACTCTGAACAAGCTGAACCTGTTGACTACGCACCACGTTCTATTTTAAAATTTCAAACAAATGAAAACTATTAGGCTGTTTGTGTAGATATAACATACGTACCCTTCTCTTCGAGTGCTTTATCTCTTACGAGACGTAGCGACCTTCTCTCCTATACCTGTGTTGCGCGTTTAGATACGTCCCCAACAAAATCATATTCAGTTGTCGAAATAATATATTTGGTCATAGTATATTTTGTATTTTGGCACTATTCTAAATTACTTCTTTCGCCTTAACTTAACAACCTATAGAATGATGTATTGACTCATTCATCAGACGTTTCTCTCCCTTTGTTATAGACTACTAGGTGATTTTTATATCAGTGCATTCCACTGATAGTAGCACTAAATTAATTTTCCTGAATATGCTTAAAAAAATAGCGTTTGAACTAATTTTCTGGTTAATATAAATCACTTCTGTAGTCAATAATAGTTTTATAATGATTGAGCTTATACCAAATTTAACCGACTCTATGTGTACACTATTTTTATAGACCGATTGTTTCCTATACTACCCGCATGCGTTTTTATTAATTTGAAAAGTCTTTAATTTTGTTATAAAAAATGTTGCGAGAACGATCAGCTACGTCGAGATGCAAGTTATCTACTTATGTACACGGTAATACGCGTAACTGTTAAGTAACTACGTAAATAATTATTTTTCAAATATTATTTCGCCCCAGCGATGTTTTTCTCGAGGACTGGTTTAATAATGACCGATCTTAGCCATTTGAAACACAGTAATCCAGGCAATATTATAGAACATGTTTCATTTGAATTGATCTTACACATAGGAATGCCTACAAATTTACCCCCTATGTAATAGATGCATAGAAATAGTTCAAATAAACTGGTACAAGTTACATCTGCATCTGAGGAATGTACGTGCTACCCTTAACGTAATTTTCCTCTAGAAGTGCATTTTATGTTTTTTAGAAAGTAATTTCCCCTTCTTCCAGCAACCTAGAAAATTTGATTCTTGCAGAAAATTTAATTAATATAAAGTATACTTGCATCCTTCGTTTGAAGTTTCTAAGTTTATACAGTGCTGGCGTGTAAATTGCAACTATGTAGTAACTTAGTCTGTTAGCGCTTACACCATTGATTTGGTTAAATGGGATACAGGGTTTATCCACTTAGGGGGCTTGAAACATCTTTTAATATATAAGCCTTAGTATAGTATAATTAATGGTTACAAATTAATTTTAAACGGGATGCGTATCGTATCTACACTTTAATAGTATTTACGTTTTGCGCTAATCTTTACCAAGTGTCAGTAGTGCGTATTTTTACACGATTGAATGCATCATGTTTTCGTTTTTATAATGTAGGTAGTTCTTTTAGACTATTTGCATTTTTTAAATTATATTTTATAGTAACGTTTAAAGAACATCTACGGCGTCACAAAATTACAAAGAACCATTGGTTAGAGGTCTAGTAAATATGTTCTTAGCTTTACAAAAGCAATTAGAAGCAAACTGCAAATATTAACTTTCAAAATAGGGCACATACTAATTCCACTGCTCTTCCCATTAGTGGAAGTAGTGCTTTTATGTGTCCTACCATAGCCGCTTTAATATCTGTGATCGACTTGATATATGCTCTGTGTAATGTTAATTTCAGTTTTCAGAAAAGTCAGAAGTCGCAGGGGGCTTGATCAGGTGAATATGGCGGACACGGGCACCAATAATTATTTTTTAACGGATGAGAAGTGACGTGCCGCACGAATTTTCCGCTTACTTGTCTCCTCGTTAAACGCTTTGTAAACATTTGTTGGACTAAGCCGTCTGAGATGTTCAAATCATTGAATAGTTCTCATGTGGTTAAGCATCTATTAGAACAAATCATTTGGTTAACTTTTGAAATGTTTTCTAGCGTTGTCAAGGGTCGAGGGTCTATGTTTCTTCTCAAGTCATTCCGAATGTGTGTGTGTATCCTATCTGTAGTGCTCAACGTTTAGTAAGTAAATGAGCTCCGCTGCAGATAACAGAAATATGCCACAGCGCAACTGCACTCAAGTGTAACTTAATATGACAACCTGTAACAGCTTTATCCCCATAAACCTATACCAACATCGGATGAGCGTCTGCTGAAGTTTTGCCCAATTCGAAGTTTAGTTTTATAATCATAATCTATTTTTAGGAAAAATAAAGTAACAAGTGGATGCTGACAATTGGAAATGTTAATCAATTAAGATGGTAAGTATCAGGCAAATAAAGCAACGCTGCAATTAACTTTAACGTGTCAGACAACTTTTGGGTCATTACAGCGCTGCACGGTCATTCGCTGAATTATTTATTCAGACCTCGTATATCCTCTATTATTTCATAATGTCTAATAATAATAACGTCTACCAATAAAAATGAAATTAGATTTGTACTTAAATAATCATCAATGCACTGGTAAAGTGCTAAAACGAAAATTGAATAAATGTCAGAAAGTACTATGTACAGGGTTGGCCAACTAAGTTGTCCCCCCTTAAAAGGGGTTGACGCAACCCAACATACATCAGCTGTAGCAACTGAGATTATTCAACTTTTCATAGTATAGGAAAGCATAATTATTTCTTTCTGTCAAGTTGATCTCTTACTGTAGCAGTTAATAGTTTTACTGATATTATTTATATTAGCATTTAATAAGAAAAGCACTTATTGGTGCAACCGTACTATAATGAGAACTAAACAAATGAAAAACCGCAAAAACAAATAGTTCTTGATTTAATTCAGTAAATGCTCGAAATTGCCTTCATCCACTTACGCAGATTTTTTATTCGTATTAGAAGAACGTATTCGGACTGGAGCGTGTCAAGTGTAATTGATGTACACCTCTCGATTATGATATTTTGTAAATCAAGATTATTTACTACCAGAATTAACCAATTAACTATTCCTACAATTTTACCCCAGTCTAATGCATATAACAATTTCTTGCTCGCCATGTACGCACAGCTCCTCTTCCAATCCCATTTCTTCCATATACACTATTTATGTAAATCCTAACACTCCAACAGTAGTGAGCAGGACAGCCATCGTATAGGTACCAAAGTTTACGAGTCATTGAGAACTACATCTTCCAACGACCTGGGTAAAATATTTTGTAGGAAATCCATGTAACAAAGTCCAGCTAAATTTTAATAGAAAAGTGAGGTCCAGCAACATGGTAACCCACTATGCCACACCAAACATTTACAGAAAAACAGTTTTTGAAAAACGTACTTCACGATTGTATAAGAATTTTGCCTCAATGCTAAACAATATAAAAAAGATGGATCCGAAAGAATCTGATGCTGAAAGAGATGCCAAAATTACAATCTTTTCTGAGAGTCTTTTTCATGTAGTTCATGCCTCAAAGTAGGGATGAAAAACATTTGTTTTCATAATTCTTCTGAATTGAAGTTCTACTAATACCCACATTTGCGCTTAGATCTAGTTGACTTCTCTATCTCTATTTCTATTCACTGCCTTTAACATTCCTAGTTCATTTTGCATGTTCGTAATCGTTCTGAGCCTACATCTTCTGGAATTGCCTAATTTGCCTCCGCTTCTTAAAGAAGTCTTAAGCCGTTAAAATATGTTTTCAGGCGGTGTCCGTATAGTTGGATAGCGCCTATTATATAGATTGTGGACTGCAGTCTTATTTCTGCGGAATTGTCCAAGAATAAACAAAAAATCTGTTTCTTTTTAGTATTGTCATAAATAGACAACACTGATCAATTTAATTCAATTTAAAAAGAGGGATTATGCTTGCCACGCTGTATGTATGTTGGGTTGCGCCAACCACTTTTATACGGAGAGAATTTAGCTAGCTCATCATCTATTATTTCTTTGTGGTAGTGAAGCCAACGTCTGTTGCGTTATTTTGTTGAAATTCATATTAATTAATAAGTTAAAACCATATTATAAATAATTTCAACAGGTTTAACAGGTTTCTGCTGCTTTATACCAATTTCGATATCATTTTCAAGACCAAACAAACAAACATTTGTAGTTAGAGAAACACCACAGTCCATGTTAGTTTCGAACTTCACTGTGGTCTTCTATTCAAAACTTCCAATAACGGCGAATTTAGGGAATCAATTTTCTCATTCATTGGAAGTGTTGTTTTAGAATGTTTAGCAATTTGCAAAGCCTCCAATATATGTAATTTACGTTTATTATCGCAGTAGTGAAAGAATTTTTAGATATTAATCAATGACGTTGTTAATTTCAGTTACATCATTCTGGGTGTTTTTATATAATGATATATATTCTCTGTGTCTGTTATCACAATTTCAAATTGTCTGGCCTATGTAGACAGAATTACACCGTGAACAATTTAATTTGTAAACACCAGATTTTATCAAACCATTATTTTTCACGTTACATAAAGAATTCAAAGTATTTCTTGTCGATTTCCTTTGCATGCTTTATATATAATTTTTGCAATATTCTCTGTTACAGCACTGAAATGTGGAGCTAAAATGTATTTCAGAGTAGGATTTTGGCTATTTTTTTTTGAATTTCTTATTTCTAATATTTCCTTTAATAAGTATGTTGCTAAGCCTATTTTATTTAGTAATACAAAATTATTTCTGGATAAAAAAAACAAATACCTTCCAGTTACGCCACTGAGGCGCCAGTACATTATCATAAGATGTACAATGGGCGCTCGTACTGACTCACTGTCAGAAATGTTAAAGATGAATCTGCCACGTCTACACGCGTGTCTGGAATACGAAGACGAATTATTATCGGGCCACGCGCTTTTCCAAGTTTCTCTTTGAAGTAAATGGTTACTTTGAATGTTTTACATTGCATTCCTGGGCATATACGTCAAATATACGTCACTGTTTTGTATCCCAATCTGAAAACTCGATTTCAATAAATCATAGAAAGCATATTCAAAAATTGGTGCCTATAAATATTGGAGACTTTTTTGTTAGGAGAAAGAAGGCACGCGAATGTACTACGGTGAATACATTATCAGAGCCGATTTATCACTTTTCGGCGCCCCACTCTGTTTGTATCTAAGCCCCAAAAAGTTCTCCCTATGCTACAAGATTCCAACATCTTAGCAAGATTAGAAGTGTGGAACAAACGTGTGGAATGTGTATCATTAATGAAAGTTTATGGAAGAAAATCCTGAAAAGGATATAACGCGTTATATGAACGCAATATTTTTATTTAAAAAGCAGAGAAAGTCGCAATTTACAAATCTGTTTATTTTCAGTAATTGAACAAACAAGAAGAAATTTCGATAGCTGTAAGGAAACTGACAAAAATACTAAGTAGCAATAAATGTTTAAGGTTACAAAAATATGTTTCAGATACAGTTGTCCCATTTTACTCCCCACTGGCGATACGTCCGATTAAATTGCACTCTGAGGAAGCTACCCCTCGGTTACCGAACATTGCTCATTTTTATGGGTAGTTAACTAACTGGATCAACTTAAAGAATTTAAACAAGACTTTCATTCATGTATTACTACCACCATCTTAGAATTTCTTTTAATGTTGATGTTTTCCAGGTACTACATATATTTTCCTTTTGACAGATCCTACATATTAATTCCGCAAATCACCAACCGGTCTCAATCTTGGATACCCTAAGCTAGTGTTTGTGGAAACCTAAACGCGGACGATGCATAACGTTTTCGCAGTGCCAGAATGTTTTATTCAGATAAGAAAGCTTCCTTTTACGCTGTAAGTTGTATTGACGGCATGGAATCTAATGCTTCCTACACAATCCTAGAAAACATCTTGTTAGCCAAAAATTGCTAGAATAGAATTCCTCTTGAAATCAATAAACATTTACCTGATTTGAGAGCAGTAACGTGTATTTACGAAGTACACAACTTACATTACTACACAGCCTATTTATTATTTGATACTTGAAATTTAAATCAGAAATAGAAGAGCCGTCTGAAATCTATAGAGCTGACTTACCTACGCAGGATAGTTGGACTGGATAAGCAATTAGGATATTAGATAGAAATTGAAAGTATTCAATCTGATCGCACAACTTGTGTAACAGTTGCACTTGTTTGGGCACCTGATAAGAATGGGAGAAAGCAGGTATCTAAATGGAGCGTAAGAGCTATATCTGCCAAACAAGCGATTTAGAGGAAGACAACGAAACACCTAGAAGGAGAATATTAAGCAAGAACTGGAAAGAAGAAAAGAGGATGGCGAGAGATAGGGAGTAGTAGAGAAAATTCCTCAATTTAAAGAAACTTACCATTTGGCAAGATAGAATAGGTCAAGATTAGTGATGGGCATAATCGAATGATTTCAATAATAGAACGATTAATACTCGAGTGATTTTAGTAATCGACATATTCATTCGAATCCAAAACGCGCGTGCATTGCAGCAATGCGAGAAATGTTGAAAAGGAGTAAAAGTAGAAAAAAATAATTGTAACTTAAGCCTGCTCGGTTCGAAATTATAAACACTTATTTTGCTAACTCAACTGCACATGCGACCCCATCACACATCAGACAACTCAAATAAATATGTTACTTTGTAGTTTATCTTTTAGTATCTTCTGGAATTACCAATTCATTCAAATACTACTCAAATCATATACTGACACAAACGGTATTTCGATTACCAGCCGAACAACGAAACTAAAGTAATTCGAGAAGTTTTCATCATTCGAAGGAATTACTCGCATCTCTGAGATGTATGCAAAATCGAATATTTCGAATTATTTCAATCGAGATGCGCTACGAACGTATTCGAGAAGCTTTTATCATTCGAGTAAACTACTGGCATCTCGGAGATGCATGAAGAATCGAATATTTCGAATTATTTCATTCGAGCTGTGCGCGTCGCTACGAATGTATTCAAGAAGTTTTTATCATTTGAGTAAATTACTCGCATCTCGGAGATGCATGCATACTCGAATATTTCGAATTATTTCATTCGAGATGCGCGCGTTGCTACGAACGTATTTGAGAAAATTTTATCATTCGGATAAATTACCCGCATTTCAGAGATGCATGCAGAATCGAATATTTCGAATTATTTCATTCGCATGTGCGCGTCGCTAGGAGCGTATTTGAGAAGTTTCTATATTTTGAGTAAATTACTCGCATCTGGGAGGTGCATGCATAATCCAACTTTTCGAATTATTTCATTCGAAATGCGCGCGTCGCTACGAACGTGTTCGAGAAAATTTTATTATTCGAATAAATTACCCGCATTTCAGAGATGCATGCATAATCAAATATTTCTAATTATTTCATTCTAAATGTGCGCGTCGCTACGAGCGTATTCGAGAAGTTTTTATCATTCCAGTAAATTACTCGCATCTCGGAGATGCATGCATAATCGAATATTTCGAATTATTTCATTCGAGATGCCCGAGCCGCCACGAACGTATTCCTGAAAATGTTATCATTCTAAAAAATTTACTTGCATCTCGGAGATGCATGCATAATCGAATATTTCCAATTATTTCATTCGAGATGCGCGAGTCGCTACGAATATATTCGAGAAGTTTTTATCATTCGAATGACTGACTCGCATCTCGGACATGAACGCAAACTCGAATATTTCGAATGATCTCATTCGAGATACGCCCATCACTAGTCAAGATTAAGTAAAGAGAGTTGGAGAAGTTACCAAACAATGCGTGGGGCATAGTCCCCTATTCCACTAATTTGTATTAAAGGTTGATGTACTCAGAATAGTGAAAGACATATTTTGCTTTTATTTGTATTTTCAATATATCTTGATAAACTTTACATGCCAACGGTGATAGGTAACGGTTTACTTACTTCGAGGTGGGGCCGTCTCCATTATCAGACTAAAACTCATTATTAAAAGCGTTCAAAAAATAGACCCTACAAAATTATTATTGGAAAATAATTTGAAACGCTATTTTCTTGAGAAATATCGCTAAAAATATACTACACTACTTCAAAACGAATATTTTTATTATTTTGGAATTTTTATTGGAGTAAATTCATTCATCTATTTTTAAAATTTTTATTATTAAAATGTATTTTCAAATGCTGAATATAGAGTAATGGATTACATAGGCCAGAAAAATCAACAAAACATCTTGCTTTCACCCGCATTTTTGCATTACATTTTGCAGTCTATTTTGAACAATTTATGGTCGATTGCAGGACGTAATTCCGTTTGTTGTGAGGATAGTATACTTTTAGTATAGCATAAAACCAGATATATCTTGACTTAAAAGGTTACAGAATTTTTCATCATTTTGTCAGTATTTCCGTTATCTGATTTTAGGATGAAATCTGCAAAAGAAATAATTTAAGATAACTGTTTAGATAGCCGACATAAAAACGTCAAATAAACATATTTTTATACAGATGTTTATCATACATCCTGCCTTTATGCAGTCCCATAAGCTAATTTGAATATTAAACCATTAAATGTTTTAAATTTGGGTTCACATAAGTGCTCTCTCAGTAGTAATACTTTTCTGTACTCTCTTTCCTCGAGTTTGCGGCATTAAAGGAATATATACATACAGGGAATTTTTCTTTTCAGTATACATAGCCTATGTATACTTTTAAAAGAAACGCGTCAATTTCGCTTATTGTGTAGGCAACCAACTATACAGACAACTCAAACATGCTGTGACCACAGCAATCAAAATAATTCAATGCTAAAAAATAAAATTAATCTTTATTTAGTGTAACAATTGTTAGAAAATTTAAATTAGAGGGATGAGTAATAAATTCCCATAAAATAAAAACTGAAAGTAATCACGTTTTAACCCAAGAAATGAAATGAAATATTTTATGCTACGTTGAATAATAATAATAATTTAAAAAGTTTGTGATCGCCGGGAAATGAACTCGGATCAACTGCTTGGAAGGCAGCTATGCTGACCATTACACCACTTTGCCGCTGATGTATGTGTTTTGTACAAAAGAAATATAATGTGCACGGACCTTACGGAAACATCCAGTCGATTTTTATATTTAATAAATAAGTCATCATCTGCGTCCTATATACCTACAAGGTGAAATACTTATTTAATATAAACACTGCATCAACATAACCTTCATACTCAAATAATTCACAACTATAGTGACGTTTGTTTCTGATTTTTAGTTG
>JABXWE010033990.1:0-14906 GCA_014611495.1 Limonius californicus
ATGCATTTAAAAACCAAAGATAAAAAAACAATTCTGGAAAATAGAGTATTGTATTTAAGACTATTTTTTTGTAAAACTGAATGAACAAAATGTAAGCTCACGCAAACGCCTTTTAGATTCTTAAAATAAATGTTGGAACTTATTTTTCTATACCAATTTACACAAAAATCCGTTACGCAATTCTGAATATGTAATCAATAACCAAACTTTCAGTGGGCCTTATTTGGTCTTTCCTAGCGACATTTTTTTTAAATTTATTTTTAAGTGCATCAACAGCATTGGTCATTAGCACTGGATACAGTCCTTTTACACATACATTTACAATTTGTTTAGTAGCTTCACTTCAGTCAAAAAATTTATCACTCGCGGTCCAGCCTCAGTATTACATGCCAAAACCTCATTTATATAGTTCGATTTAAGATGGTGATCTCTTGCTATTTTGTATTTGGTACACTGCACTAGGATATGGTCCACCGTAAGTATGGTATTCCTAGCGACATTATTCAATACTTAAAGGAAAACAAAAATACGGGCTGTTTTATTCATTTTGTTCTACATATTCCCAAAAGTTTGCACAATACATATTTGAAATGCTCCCTCCTGTGTAAAACGAATTACGTTAGCTATTTGTGGAGTTGGTTGCCTACTTTACTGACTCGCCCTTTAAAAAAGACTTTAGATGTTTGTTCTACAAAAGTACCTGTATTGAACCGTGAACCCATCAATTGGTTGAAATTAATCAATAATTTAAAAAAGGGGAACCTTTCACCTATTTAAATTTGCTTATTAATGGCGATATAAAATTACACCTTCTATAGCACAGACTCTTACCACAACTAATTCTGCAGTAAATTACTTAACACCTAATTATGTAACACCGAAATTGCAAGTCGCGAATACGCAAAAGTGAATGTTCCACAGTAACAATCAGTAATAATAAAAAGCATTTGAAAGTCACTTTTTGGCAATGAACTACTTCCATAAGTGCTTATGCAGTAAATTTTAATTAACAACGCTCGTGTAACGTATCATAAACCACGATGATCTCTTGTTTACCAAAATATTTCGAATTACCTCTACAAAACAGTCTGAAAATATCACAACACTTCACACGTGCTGTGGGTATAACAAACGCAAATAGATGTAGCTTGTTATAATGGATATCTGGGCGATAAAAAAATTGCAGTCTAATATTAATCATCGCACACGTCACAACCTTTTGAAGTGAAAATTCTTTGTCCGAGTAATTAAATATCGACCTACGAACATACTTTAAATCTGATCTACAAACAATTATCAACAAACTCCTTGGTGGAAAATTAAATTATAAATCCCAATAAATTCTCGATAATCGCGAAGTACTTCGATAAATCATAATTTATATAAAATTGTTAATTGTTCTTGATCTTGCATAATAGAGATCGAGTTCGATCCCAAAACGAGGGGGTAGTTACAGCCATAGCAAGAGAAGCAGCCCAAAATTATGTTGGGATTTAAAAGTATTAAAACAATTAAAAATCTCTTTGGAAAAGTGACTTAAATGTTTTAGTTTCACCGCCGAGGTGGAACAGAATTTCCGCACGAGCGCTCATTGCTTTAGTAATTATCTCAAGATATAAAAACACGATTATTTTGCAAAAGTGACCTTCACGTGCGTAAAAATAAGTTGGTTACAGTCACTGGAAGCTTTTCGGTCGAATATTTCCATTGAGAAAAACAGGTTTGTTTTTATACAGGGCCTGATAAGAAAACTGTTGCTTAACAAACATCCATGCGATAAAAGAAGAAGTGCTAATGGAAAAATTTCACTGTAGGTACTTAAATCAAGGCAGCCTTGACAGTACAACGACATGAGGTGGGGGTGGCTTAAACCCGCAAAATAAAGGCGCCTGGCTTACGTTTGCCCTTCAAAAACACATTTCAGACATACTCTACTATTAAAAATAAAACATGTTTTGGTGTGGGATTGCTCGTCTTCAATAGACAGTTAAATGCAAAATTGGGTACGCAGAGAAAATTTTTCAATGGCAATGCCAAAAGACGTCTAAAAATAAATCTGCCTCCGCGTTGTCAAAATCGAATAACAGAAGCTTCAATCCGCGAAGTTTGTTTTTTAAGACTTTCCCAAACTCCTACGTGTACTGCATCTAAATTTTGAAAAATATATGTATAAGCTTGTGGATTTTCATGAACCGGAAAATGTATGAGCAAGGCTGGCGCTAAATCTTTCAACGCCGGGGGCAAGTTTTCCTAATACGCGCCTAAAAAATTATATCATCAGTTAATAATATTTTAGTCCGGTTCTATTATAAAAATAAATAATTTACAAGTAATATTTTATTTCTAAGTCGCAGATTTGTTTAGATATTCGTGTTTCACAAAGAGCAACCACAAGAATAAAATGTAGGGGTATTATATTAAATGTTTCATGAAAATAACAAAGAAGTTACACAATTTATTAAAACAAAGAGAAAATTGGATATAGAAGCTGGTTTTAGAACGTTGAGCCGCTTTAGATATTACTTATCCGTTTTGTGCGTGTACTTGGAGGTGTTACTGCAGCTGGGAACAAGTGTCTATTAAACATATAGGGAGTAGTGATAAAAATACAATGAGTTGCAGTTTCGAAGAAATATTAAGTTTTTAGCCCTATAACGATAGAATGGAAATCTATTCAAATTATTGTAATGATTATTACACTCTTAAAATGACAAAGGTGTGACGGCGCCTATTACCTTTAGGTGCCGGTGGCGGGCGCCCCCGTTGCCCCATCTAAAACCGGCCCTGTATATGTAAAACATTCGAAAGCTACTTTGAAGAAATTAAGAATATTTTAAAACGGTTGAACCAAGATATATATTTTAAGCAAAATTACGCAAACTTTAAACATAACAGTTAGAGGCAATTGTAACTGTTTACGTATAAATGAAGTAATGTAACAAATGCCTCAAGCCTCAAAAACTAGTTGTCAAATAAATACAAGATACCATTGTAGCTGTTTTTCCGTGGTCAAATAGTGTTACTGAAGAACAGTTTTTGGTTATAACAAACGCCGGTGTAATACGCGGTTATATACAAACTTTGTTGTAATCAATTTTTTATAAGATTAAATTTCTTTTATGTGAAGTATTCAGAAAGTATTCCTAATGAAGTAAGGCTGAATATATATATATATATATATGCAATTTCTGTAATACTTCTGGAATTGTATGAACAATAATTAACCTTCTACAAAACCTTTTAAAATTCTCTGTTTAACTACTTTAAATAAGTATATTTTCTACGTCAGGCAATAATATGCAAATCTATACTGTTAAGGCACATTGTGTGATCTATTCCCATAGAAACTTGCTATTGATGTGCTAAAATAATCACAAATGGGGATTTTATGTGCATTTTCCATTATACTGGTAGCAGCATTGAAAATTTCACAGTACACTTCTCTCTGGTAAGGTTTCCCGACTCACGAACAATTTTACTACATGATTAAGATTTCGTTGAATTATTTATAGTTAACGGGGCCATTTGGAAATTGAACATCCTAAAGGCAGTTTGTACTTAATATATACAAGTTTCATTAATATTGGTCCCTTTGCGAGAAAAACATTCGATTACAAATGCGTTCTGATAATTATTGCCTGCAAATCCAACGTTCGACAATTAGTAATCAACCGATTGAGGGATCTACATTATCAACAACGTAATTGCTTGCCATATAAAGCAACAATACGTGTTCACACTAATAACATGCGCCTACTTGACCTCTTTTTATGATCACACGTTACAAAAATTTTGTATTTGTATTTGAAAAGTGGGAAAGAGGGCTTTATTTATCCTGTATTAAATTCCGTCGTTGTGGAAACAAATAGTACGTAGTAAATTGAGTTGCCTACATTTAGGCGCTTCTTAAAGAATCTTTGAGAAGCTCATCCCTGAAAGGAAACACTTTTGACCACACATTTATTAATAAAAAATGTTTGTTTTCATGTACACTTTAAGCCCTAAAAGTTTGTCCCTGCAATTCATTAACACCCTATATACAATATACATATGCACAATAGTCAATTTTGTTTTTGTTTGATTTAATGTACTATACGATTATGATCTAGATACAATCCTAAAGGTTACTTAAAAAAAGCACACAAGGGAGGTCATTATATAGAGGAATCCTACAAATCGAAATATAAAGATAACTAAGATAACTAATTCATAATTTGTCTTCCAGACAAGAGGTTTTGTTTATTATCTCAGGATGTAGTAAGTAAATGAATTCTTCCAATTCGCAGTCTTCCTGTAAGTTGTATTGTATTTCATAGCAAATCTATGTTAACCAGTGATATTAACAGTTATCAATGGTAGAAAGCTTCCAGTCGTAACAGCCTTCAGATAATTTGCATAGAAATACGTTTGTAGCAACCAAATGCTCCCATTTTGTAGATTTTATACCATAAAGATATTTCAAAGTGGGCCACTAACAAAAGGGTCGGTAATATAAAAGGCGTTTCTGGGCCAGTTATGTATACTAAAATAATCTGCGACATCTGGTTCATTCTGTATACCACTAATAGTTAGAGTTGAAAGTACATAATACGTAGTATTACAATTAAAAATAATTCTGTGTTCAAAAAATATAAAATAATTCACAAATAAAATTTAAAAGCAAGATTACTACCGCTAGGTTATTATGGCAACGCACAACTGATGCCGCAAGCGGATACAACAACATTTTCTTAATTTCAATATTGCTAAATAATTAATTGTGTTAGAAAATTTCAAATCAGTTGGCATCAGGTGTAGGTAATATATTTGCTGTGACTGTGCGACGCAAATTTAATGGACAACAAATTTCTATGTCTTCGTTGGAATAATAAACACTGTATGTAGAATATCATTAAAATGTGGCCCGGCTACAAACCGGTAAGAGATTTGTGCAATCAACTATTCCCCGAAATCTGGGGTATTGTATTACAGTATCTCGAACATCCGTATATTCTTGTTTAATTATCAGCTTATCAGTAACTTTAATAATGTTTGTTGGTGGTTTAATTCGTTATTTTAATGGCTTGGTGAAATTTAAAAAAATACTTGTTTAGAATGACTTCTGTAATGAAATCTTAGCAATCGCAGAGCAACTCTTACACAGCTTTGTGGTAGATACAGCTCATACGATTCTTTATGGGCAGAAAAAGTTTCTGTTTCTTTTGAAACGGTTCTTGGAGAACTTCAAACTACGAACAAAAGTGTGAACATTGAAAAATCGAAATAAACGAACACAATGAAAAATTGATGTTATTATTCTAAATAATATAAACAAGTACAGGGTAACTTGGTAACATACCGGTAGGGCCCCCTTTTTTTTATTTTCTCACTCATTCATACTACCGCCCCCCCCCCCGGAACCGCTTTCGCATTACTTCAGGGGGGTGCGGGCGTCCCTTACACACTAACCATTCATGCAGCATGCACCCTAAACTTAACTAAGCAAATGCGGTCGCCCCAGTCGGGATTCGATCGCCCCAACGGAGCGACTGCATTTGCTATGACCTCGAGTGGCCAATGCGTTCTCGCACTAGACCACCGAGGTCCCTGGTAGGGCCCCCTAATTCGTTATAAAGATACGGTACGTTCAATGGAGTATGAGATTTAAATAGGAGAATGACTTTTCTGAACGCTATATTAAAAGTACGTTATAAGAAAAAAATTAACATACCTACAGTATTAACCTAATAAATATGTGCGAATGGATGTTCAGTGTTCGTAGTAAACAAGTATGGAATATGTAACATAATCATAAATTATTGCTACCACCGCAAGTCTACTGTACATATTGTCAATTATTTCCAATGGCTCCAATGCTTTCTAAGCTCATAATTCATTTTATAAAAATGAAAATCAATTCCACTGCATTTTATGAAAAGGAGAGCCAATAAGGTGTCTTGTTTAAATTCTATTGATAACGATAGATAATAAACCAAGATTCTACATCTAATTTTTAGACACATCAACACCATACAATAGAAACGGCTCATGACTAAATAAGTTAATATTAATTTTAATAACAGCGTAAGATCTTGCTGTACCACTCACATTTTCTAGTGTGACAATATAAAAGAAAAAACCCGTGAAAATGCCTTGAAGGCAAACTTCATTCCAGATAATTTTCCAGTAAAACTTTAAATGGAGCGTAAAATCACCAAGCTTGTTAACTAATATCATGCTGAAATGAACAATAAAGAGAAGCGAAACCATCAAGCCAGTTTCATTATGAAAACAAAATAATTATTATAATAACTGCGACCTCCTTCAGAAACTGTTGCACAGCCGAGATTTGCGCTTTTACAAGGAAATTTTAGTTCCCATTATCATTGACGAGGAATTGCAGAACAACTTTCCATTTTTTTCGCAGTTGAAAATTATACACTATAAATTCTAGAAACCACGTTGTAATATTCGTATTAATGAAACCAGACGTACTTGCCTCAATCTTAGCAGCCTTGGACTTTCGTACATGTTTTCGTAAATTTTCAGTTAGAACTCGAATCATACATTAAGTAGTACTAATTTCCAGAAAATTATAGAATTATACTTATTTTAAATTTGCTGAACCATTGATTGTATTTTAACAGGATGACGAGACATCACAACTTCTATTAGGTACTGAATTAAGCATCCTCTAGTCCTCGAAAACCTCGTAAACTATGGAGGTTAGTATTCGTATTACCATTCTAAGTTTGTTTAAATTATGGAAAATCTAATTCTTGTAAAACTTGAATACCAACAATAAATTTCAAATTTATAAATAATTTATAACAAATTAGGAAATATCAAGGATAGAATCATGACGTGCAGCCGTCAAGCTAGCTTTTCTCAGTATTACACCAAATACGTTAAGTAAACGCAGGTGCTGGTACAGGAAGTGATGCTTAAATGTATATTTTATGATATAGAACAGTGTTATTCTAAAGCTGGGTTGGAGATAATCGTAAGAGCAGTGACGTCAGTTGCACCCAACAAGCAGAACATTTTCTTTCAAGCTTCAGCTCTGTAATTTATCGAAATTAATCTTTATCGACCAAACTTCTCTAATGAATTCAATCTTGAATTTGCATAATGTAATTTCAAGGTAAATGAACACGATATGCAGATGTAATTTTTAAAATACCCCTCTTATAAGGAACTAGAAAATGGGGTTTCTTTTCTCCGAATCAATTCTCTATCTAAGTCTTGATGCCGCCACCATCGAATTTACGAAATTTGTGTAAAAGTAAGGCTTAACTAGTGTGGTGGTAGCTCAGTTGGTAGAGCGCTCCCTTTCTGAGTTAAACGTCGATTCTGACTTGGGTTCGAAACCTAAGCATTACTATGCAGATTTATAAAAATCTTGTCTGCAACCCATCACACACAATTTCCCAATCCGGCTTGCAACCATCTCTGAAATTTCTGTCGTTGGGATTCGACGTTAAACGGTAGGTCCCCCGTGTTTCTACCTTAGCGCCGAGGAGAAACACGTGGCAGAGAAGAGGCCGATGCCCAACAGTGGGACAAAAGAGGCTGTCAACGATGATGATGAAGGCTTAACTAATAACTTCGTTGGATTGTACTGTTTTCTCCTAGATATAACAGCATCTAAAATTTTGTATACGCATTCCTGTAACGCTACTCCATGCTGTATAAGAATTTCTAAATATAGTTATTTTACATTTTGAATAAAGAAATAAGAACAGAACTTAAATACTTCATAAAATTTTAATATTTATTGGATGTATATCTACTAAAGTTATAAAACAATACTGTTGTTTCCATTTGTTAAGATGCGTTTACGCGTTTTATTTCCCAAATCAGCTACGTATTTCGAGTTTGCCTATTTTTAATACTTCAATACTAATTCAGCGAATAACTTTAAATTAGAAGTAATTACAGTATCAGAAACATATGCCGATATACTGGAACGTTCGCGCTAGCCGGTGATTTTAAAGAAAATCTCGAAGTGTTGGACCCGCCTACTTAAGGTTTCATTCGGCAGTTATCGGCAAAAGTTCGATATTTTCCATAGAGTACGAATGTATCTTTAGAGTACTTCTCTAGCATGACACCTTAAAATTGTTTGAAATTATTAATTAACTTAATTATTTGCTTTGTTATAAAATAGTTACACATATTTGTGTAAACTAAAATGAAATAGCTGAATTTAGAGCCTTTTGGTAGCAGAAAAATAAAACAGCAATCTGATTCATCTGAAATATTCTAAGGACAATTATATTTAGTAAGTCCAGTTCAGTTCATCCCTAGCTCCAATTTAATAAAAATGTTTCACTATTCACAAGGTACAAAAATACTTAAAAAAATTTCTTTAAACACTTCTCTATCTTAGAAATTGGTGCAACATTGTTTTTTTGGTAGGTTAAAGGCATGGCAGGGCCAATTAGGAGGATCTCTTTTTGTAAATTAATAGTGAGTAATTAAAAATCTGCGCTGGTGTGGTTCAGTGGGCTGCGGTGGGGAAGGTCGGGACTCGATGCCTGGCGGGCGGTAACAATGCGGTTGTTCACTGTGTGATACTCACCACATTACCACGTGTCATTAATTTGGCACGCGACAACCAGGTGTGAGGGCAAGAATACGAGAGCTCTGACCTTCCGCCTTGCAGGCCAAACCCCTTCATGGGGTGTTGAGCCTCGCCAGTTTTAATTAACAATCATTTTAATTATGGAAATTTGTAATCGCTATGAATTTAAAGACACTGGTTACATTCACGTTTCTGAAAACAATTAACTCTTGCGGATGTCAAAACAAAAACAGCCGGCTGAACGAAATCAATTCGCATCTTTGCAATATTTGCTACACTAACAAGTTACCAAACAAAAAATCTCAGACTTATTTATATTGCAATAATATATATCTTGTTAATACTTAATAATCGTTAATAATTAAAAAAAAGTTAGTAATAATATCAGTGAGTATAGTTCTTATGATGGCCAATTTTCAGTTTCGGATTAGCGCTTTATTTGCACAGCACAAACTGAACGCATTTCTGTCTTTGTTAGTTGCTTGCAGATTCATATTTCCGACAAAGACGTATGTCGTAGTGACATCTGCGAACGAAACAAGACCGACACTGTACGTGCGACGTATTCTGTCGGCTGACACGTTTAGTAGAAAGAAACAGAGATACTTGACGAATGTCGCGCTGATGCAGCGAAACGTCTCTATTTAAATCTGTTTCCAGTAGTATTTAAAATGTTTTAGAGGTTGATAGGGCAATATTTTATATTATACACTTGAGGAACTGAGAAGTGAAAACTATTTCGACGACAATGTCGGAGCCTTTGTCAACCCCGTCCCAGATCCGGTCAAAATTATGACAACCAGTCAGTTGTGTAAAAACTGTTGAGTGTCGACAAAAGCGCAGTTTGGCCTAATTGCACACCAAGGGTACTCTCTACCTAACTTAAGTGCTATTCTAAAAATCTGAAATAAAATTATCTTTTTCAAATCCCAAATTTTCACTAATATTCGTAGCACTACTGTTATGAACAGTCAGTTCAACATTGGATGTTAGTTGGTGTCTATTCTAAAAAGAAAACGCTGTTAGAAATGTCCAAAAATCAACCTCTAAAACATTTTAAATACTACTGGAAACAGATTTAAATAGAGACGTTTCGCTGCATCAGCGCGACATTCTTCAAGTATCTCTGTTTCTTTCTACTAAACGTATCAGCCGACAGAATACGTCACACGTACAGTGTTGGTCTTGTTTCGTTCGCAGATGTCACTACGACATACGTCTTTGTCGGAAATATGAATCTGCAAGCAACTAACAAAGACAGAAATGCGTTCAGTTTGTGCTGTGCAAATAAAGCGCTAATCCGAAACTGAAAATTGCCCATCGTAAGAATAGTATCGAATTCAAGCAGTCTGAACTCTTTACCGGCCAGGGATTTGTGTATTACGGCAGGTGTAAGTTCATTCGGGGAACCTCAATAACAACACAATAAAAAACAACCATCAGTAAATTATTAGAGACTACGAGAATTAGTTGGAAATCAAAAGGTCAAAAAATAAAAACACATTATCCATTTTTTAATTGTTTAAATAAATATTTTAGAACCATCCATATCTCTAATTCTTTTGTTTTTAATACCCGTTCCGCTGCAACATTTCAGTATTTCTTAAAAACAAACCGCACAACGCAAACACAAAAAAATGCATGATAACGTAAAAGATGTATCTCGAAGGCTGTTTTGTTAAATGTATATTTTGCATTTCTCTACAGCTACTACCAAAAAATGCTAGTTTTTTTAAATATTATTTTTTATCTACGTTTTTCCAACCCCTCGGAGGGAAAATGAACTTCAATGTTAATGACTAAACGGTGATTTGGTATATTATATTCTGATATGCTTCCGAACAAAGCATTTTTGTGGGAAAATTCTAACAAAGCTTTGAGAAGTCGATTAACGCTGTTTCATGAAGCACATAAAAACCACATGGCAACAGCCTACGACTGTGTGGCTCAATTACTTCAACGACCAAACAAGGCCAAATTGCGCTATAATAGAAATAGGGTTTATATTAGGTAAGCACCCCATACGCTGTGATAACGAGCGTTTGGTGATATTTACAGTTCAATTAGGGACAAATCCAATAATAAAAACGCACGCTTGTTAATTGGATTCTTGTTCGTTGTAACAAACAACTTCGTGCTTTACGCTGTATTAGCCCCGTGAGGTATCATTATTACATAAACTGTAATCTACTGGATAACCTGGTACCAGATGACTTTCACTCAATGGAATATTTCCAATACAAATCTAACAGTCACGAATACTTGCATTCGATGGTTCCGATTCCTATAAGACCTCGAGAAGGACGACAAAAATTGAAAATTACATCTAGGACGTTTTTTGACTCTAGTCGTTTGAGAACCCCCTTATGAAAGCGAATTAGTATCATTTACAAGGCATTGGTAGTATTTAAATAATAGTCTTCCTACTACAGGATGTTTCAGAAATAGTGCCCAAACTTTACAGGGCACTAAAATGCAAATTAAAGTATATGTATAAGAAAAAAAATTGCTTTGGCGGGCCGCTTGCTTTATATTACAAATTACTCTCTTCTAAAACAATTTAAAAGATAGGTCGATACGTGTATGGTTTCCTAACAATTCAAATTATATTGCTAAAGCGAGAATTATGTAAAAATTTTGTTTATGTGATATTTATAGCATAAACCCCATCTTTTATATTAACCGCTATAAAATATGTATTTCTTCAAATATCAATTTTTTAGTCCTTTACCATATATTTCAAAAGGTCAATGTATACATCCAATATGCGAACCAGTTTTCTACTGTTACTATAGTCTTGTAATTTGTAATTTAAAATCACCTATATTGTAACTTTACCTTGCTGCTAAAATCAAGCCTTAAAGGCAATGTTTTAATTTCAATCTTAGTACTGAAACTTTTACCTACAACTTTAAGGCAGATTATTTGTTGACTTTATTATCTTTTGCTTTGCCAGTATATTTTTTTTAACTTGGCAAGAAAAACGACAAAAGAAAGTTACTTAGAGTAGATTATAAGATAAGTATATTAAAATAATTTAAAAAATACACAGTAATCATTTATGAAGTTCCAACTTGCCACCATAGGTCTTTAAAACTAAACACACGTCACAGAGTATTCCCTAAAATTGTATATCTTTATAAGAATATATTTTCTAAAATTAATTTTCCACTAATATGACTGAAAAATGTTTATATTATATGTATTACTTTTACATAAAACCTTACCTTTTGCTGTAATTTTCGTAACTACTGAATACTGAAAGTTAATTATGTACTTTGAAAACTACAACGTAAAAACAAGTTTTCTTTTTAATGTGTGCGACCTATGCATGATATTTGATATGACAGCCATGCAAAATAATCTACACAGGGCGTAGAATTGTTTTATGGAACATGTAAAACAACGAGCGATCAAAAAGATTTCAAATTAGGCTTGGTTGTGAGTGCTAAAAAGTATGTCGTAGCTGTCATGTTACGTACCGGCCGTACGTTGTGTTCTGCAGAACAATTGGGAATGGACTACGTCTACTCACCATTAATGTTTTGAGCATTCAGAAAATAGTACTCAACCATGAACGATTATTGCTCTAAAGTAAAAACCATTTTCAAATAAAATTAAAATATACACTTTTAGCCAACAACAAACAAATTACCACAACCAGATTAAACAGATTTTGACAAGTGAATAAATTATTTTAATTTTACAGTTGTTTAAACTGGTATTTATTTATAGTTCAATATCAGACAGAATTATTTATTTTTATAAAACTTATGTAGCTACCGACTTACGTAGAATTCCACTAAATTTGAAAGTATGACAGTTTTTTAACCGATTTGTTACATACAAAACGACGCTTCCCTTGTAATCAATATTTTAAATTGATGTAAGTAAATCGTTATTTTGCATCACGAAACATACGGTATAAATTTTTAAATAGAATTTTATATATTTATATTAATTAGTACTACATCTAAAGCAGTTAAAATATTAAGTATATTACATTTAATAATAAATATCAGCGTAAAAATACAACTTTGTGAACAGAAATCATTACTACCTAATTTTTTTAATTAAACAAGTTTTTTCTATAGCTAATGTTAAAATGTTGTTATAGCAACTCTTTTTAGTAGATAAAGTATCACTTTAACCGCAAGGGTAGATAAAGTAACACTTTAACAGCAAGGGTAGATAAAATGTTTTAACTTTTTTTTTTCAATTAAATTTACAAATTCAAACACATTAATTCGAAGGATTAACAACAAGTGTAATTTTACCATTAAAATTATTAGTTTTCTTCTTCTTGTGTTAATTCTTTTCCGTACATTTCGTATTCACTTCGTACACAAAACGCAAAAATACTGAACACTCCACAAAAACCAGAATGTAAAATTTGTTTGACATTTGTTGACAGAGTAATTCATATCCGTAGTAACGGAGCAACACAGTTGCGCACAAAAATTACAATTTTCTTTGAAATTTTATTTTTTACCTGAATTTGAAGTCTTGCTATAGAAAAAAATGTTGTATTGCACACGACGATAAAATCGCATTATCTTCTCGAGCGTAATTAGCGTCTCGACTGACGTCTCGACGCTAAAAAACACTCTCAAAGATAAAGTACAATTTTATCGTCTTGTACAATAAATAACTATTATATAAAGCTGTTTTAATTGCTTGCTTTTCTAATATTATGCTAAAACTCACATGGTCATCTGATCTATATCTACCATGAATACCAAAATCTACCGATTATAGAAACCAACAAGTTGGCAACACTGTTTAAAGAAGAAACCGAAAAATAACAGGTTTTTTGTAAACATAATAGATGTCTAATTTTTATTTATAAATCATGATGCACTTTGGTTTATTGTATTTTTAATGAAAACTTTTACAATAAATGTCAATCAATTCTAGATGCGGTTTTCAATCCGCAACATTTTTCAAATGTATACATATTAGGCCTAAAATAATGTTGGATTTTACATGATATTTGTCTACGTTCCATAAAACGCTTCCACTTTCTGTATATCGCAAATACTTTGGTCGACTCCCAAACCTTTTAACCTGCCCTAAACTATTTTTTTTTATAACTTATTCTGCCTTATGCATCAAAACGTTCTCTTTTCTGAGATCAAAATCCTTTCAATAACTTGTTGTAAGTACAATTTTAAATATAGCTTTTTCAATACCAACAGAAGTCCAATATAGGTATTATTAAAATGATATGAACATTTTTCTGTATTTTAAAATTATGTGCCAAAAAGCAGAAATTATAAAAATATTTTTAAATACACAGGGTGACTCGCCACAGCGGAGCACCTTCAAGGTATTATTTTTTAAAAAGAACACCCTGTGTATTTTTACTTTTTTTTGAATTCAGCATAAAATTATCTTTCCAGCGATCTCCTGTTTTTGATTTTTGATGAGCCTTTGTCGAGTTTAACTAAAAAATGTGAAAATTTTAACCGACACAAGGTTCAGCAAATTAATTCGGTGTGTGAGTATTACGATCAATTAGAAGTACATATTTCGTAGTTATGTAGCCAACTGATATACTACAACGACACAACAATCAAATATTAATTTTATTATATTGTTGTTTGTTACACCAGCAGTAATTAATTTATTTTATAGAGCATTTTCTCTCTTTTTTCGAAGGAAACACTCTGTATATTAGGTGGATAGTGTTTTACTTGTAAACAAAAAATTTCCTTCGGCGCTGTCACGAGATTTGAAGTTACTTGTCAACAAACGATCGAATTTTCATTACCTTAGCAACAATAAACTTCATGAATAATTGGGTTTCAAAACGATATTTTATAAATTTAATAACGTAAGAAATGCATTGATTTGTACTTTTAATGGTGTTTGTAGAAAAAATAGTGTATGATATACGTGCTAAAAGTGATTTTATTTTGTTATCACAAAATAAAATGTCACTTTTAGCACTTATATCATAAATAACTATTACAGGGTGCGCATTTGGGCACTACATTACTTATAAAAAAAGAAAAACTTCCAATCATTTTAATAATGATAATATTGGACTTAGACGCACTAATGAGCAACACTGTATAATTCTTCTGTTAATAGAAATACATACACGATCTTGATTTACACTTAAATTAATAGTGGCCTTGACATCTAAAGCAGTCATTTTCTATGCTAATGATTGTTTACTGGTCAAAGTCATGGGTATACAATTATACATGATTATTTGCCCAATTGTTATTACTGCTTAAATTCTGTGAGAAATAGTTACAAGTATTGGAAAATGTAAATCATGCGTTGAATGTTAAATCTCTCTACTATGCTGCTTTGAAATAGGGGGGGGGGG
>JABXWE010033991.1:0-12759 GCA_014611495.1 Limonius californicus
CGTAAGCTGTCTCATCGTTTTCATATCTCTCACATGACAGTTAGTCGCGAAATGAAGAGACACAATTTAAAATATAGAAAAAGAAGAAAGTGCCCTAAATATTCCGCTGCTCAGTTGCAAAGAATCCCTCGATGCTGCCGCGCTTTACGAGATCGTCACTTTGTTAATAACAAAATCATAATTATGGACGATGAAAAGTACTTCACGTTTGCTAATGCGGAACTTAGTGGAAATAATGGATTCTATACTGATGCTTTAGATGGTACACCTGACGACATAAAATTCAAGGCAAAGGCAAAATTTGCGGATAAAATCATGGTGTGGTGTGCAATTTCGGAGGCAGGTGTCTCCAGACCGTATGTGGGACATGTTAGAGGTCAGGCTGTCGATGCTCACGTTTATATACAACATTGCCTCCCAAAATTAATTGAATTTATTAATTTACATCATGCTAATGACGAAATTATGTTTTGGCCTGATCTCGCTTCATGCCATTATGCCCGCACAACAACGCAGTGGTTGGAGAGAAATAACGTCCCATTTGTGCCACGCGAAAACAATCCTCCTAATGTCCCACAAGCGAGACCCATTGAAACTTTTTGGGCGTTGCTTAGCAGGAAGGTCTACAACAATGGGTGGGAAGCCCAAACTGAAGATCATTTAAGACGAAGAATATATCAAAAGGTGCGCGAAATAAACGTTGAGGCTTGCCAAAGACTCATGAGACAAGTCAGACAAAAACTTCGCCTTATAGAAGAACATGGACCTTTACATGTAAATTAAGATTAAACACTAAAATTTAAATTGTTTTAATTGTTCTGCAAATATATAAACTTAATAAACTTTTCTTAGACCATAGTATCCTGCACTTAATTTTTTTCCGAAAACTTTTGTTACATATGTTATAATTCCAACATAACAGGTGTCTCTAAGATATTAAATATAACAACTTTCCGGTGTTGCTAAGGTCAAAGAAATATCTGAAGTGCTTGTGAGTAAGATGCCATAACTCCAACTGCTTGTGAAACGTCTTCAGAATTACACATTGGTTTTGATGCATAGGGACATTCACTGACTACATATCCATAGTAATCCTAATTTTCTAAATTCTTTTAAGGGGTTTCTTAACTGACCTGGCAATTCAAAATTAAAGGTAACTGTTTACATAGGCAAGCTATTATATTCCTTTCCCTGACCTTTCTGGGAATTAGGGCTGTCTGAATGCTGGAAAGGAAACTGCAGCCAGTGTAAAAGATAATACGTATAATATACGACAAAGTAAATTGGTTGCAGAGTTTTGCTTTTTCTGATTTTAAGAAAATTTAATATCTCTTGATATTGGGGTTGTGTGCACTATGTGTAAGTGTAAAGGATTGACGTTTGTAATAAAATGAAAAGATTTCACTAAGGTGTTTCCACATATTTTACACATTTTCTGTAATTTATCACTTTATTTTAAGGTTTTTGCCTACAGCTGTTATTATATTTTTAAGCTTGTGTATCTGCTTTTTGAGCTCTCTTCATATTTTTTTACATCCATGTGTATTTCTGTTACTTGTTCTTAAATAGGATGATTTTACACAATCATCTTTATTGCATTACAGCTCTGGGTGAGCCTTGGCCTGCTCCAAAGATTGCAACTGCTCATTGACCGTGGAACCTTTATGACCTTTTTTCCAAAGTAGTTGGTCAGTCTGTGGTCCAACCCGGTTTTGTTGTTTCTTTCCCATTATCTCTTCCCATTTTTAGTATCTTCATCAGAATTTCTTCATTATTTTCAAGACCATTTTAGTTATCATTTTTTTTGTTTTTCGAGAGTGCTTTACAAACCATCTCGCACCACCTCTCTTGTATTAGTGGTTTTTGATACCCTATTTTTGTTTTATGTCCTTTTTCCTTTTCTTCTCCTGCCCTGGTTCATTTTTTCTTTTGAATTTTTCGTTCCATCATTATTGGGTCCCGTTCTACGTGGAATGGCCAACTATTGTCATTTTATGAGCCCAGTTGTTCAGTTCTAATAGGAGTGGGGTTTTTAATTGTACTTTCCTAGTTTGTAGACAGCATTTACCATGGGAGTCGGTTTGTAGATTTTCTTGTAAAAGGCTTTCTACTGCATTTTTGATATCTGGCTCTTTTGAATTTAATGCTTTAATAACTGAATTGTTGTTTTTATGCGCTCTTTCTTGGGCCTTCATTTTGCTTTAAGGCATTTCTATTTTCTTTGCCAGGTTCAGTTTTTCCCTATTCCAAGTTATTCTCCGTATCTCTTTGTTATTTCTTTTTAGTTATTCCTGTAACTTCCCTACCTCTGCATTATGTTTTATTATTTCCTTATTATTTATCTTAATGTCTTCTTTAATTTCTAAGAATAGTTGCTTTATTTTGTCCATTTTTATCTTCTCTTTGCCTTTTTTTGCTGCTTGAGTGTGTATATCCTTTTTAATTGGTGTTCTCTAGTTTATCCTAATTCTTCTGAATGTGTCTTCCTCTTGTACATTTTAGAGCATGAATCTAAAAAAATTTGTATAAACAGTTTTTGGGTGTCGTATCATACTAGCTTTACATAATCTTTTCTATAATGCTTTCATTTGTAATTTCCATTTAAACCAACTTTTAACTTCAATTAGTTATTTATTTATGACATTAAGTTTCACTTTCCATTTTTTGCCTTCTTTTGCTTGTCTGCAATAACTCTTGAAGCTGTTACACCTAGCACATTTTGAGCAAGAGAAATATCATATACGTAGAATGAAAACTTAAATTAAGACACCCGTGATCTTTCTATAAAAAACCATCTCCTTAAATTGGAAATTACAATGTTTGTAAGCTTTGAATTTGGGGTTCATTGTGTAGTTACCATTTTCATGAATTTTTAATTACAATGTGAAGCAAAATGATGTGTTGTAGTACACTGAGAATATGATATTCATATATTTTTCTTCATATGTAACTGTTTAAAATATATATATAAACAAAATAGTGATACATTATTGTATGTTTACAGTATTATTCTTCTTTTTTAAATTATATTAAGTGAGTAATATTAATTGAGACAGATGCATTTTCTATATTACAATTTAGAGAATTAATAGATTCATGCATTTATAAAAGAGATATTAATATATTTTGTTACTACAGGCAATGGGCGGTCAGCATAATTATTGTGGACTTTGGCTTGATCAAGAATATGGTGTAGGACATACGAGCGAAACATGCACAACTTACTCTGGATACTCTCAAATGTCCTATTCCAAAGAATTTCAATACAGACATTTGGAAGTCTGGGGCTTAGGTGCTCCACCTCCTACTCCTCAAGAGAGGGGAGAAAGAGTGGGTATGAGTGTCCTTGAAGCAAACCCAGAAAGTAAAACCATGTTAAAACTAGCTGGTCGAACAATGCACAGTGAAGGGTTGCGAGAAACTGAACCTTCTGCTTAAGATCTTTTTGGCATAATACAGTACTAGAAATTAATAATCATTCTTATTAACGTAACATTAATCACTTAAACCTTTATTGAAGTCATTAATTTTGTGCCAAAAATTATTTTTAGTGGGTTTATGTTATTAAAAAATTGATGCACAAGCAAGGCATTTTAGTAGTTATGATATGTAGCAGATTTTAAACTAAAAAGGTAGTTGCACATATAATAGAAATCTGTGAAATAACCGTGCCATTATAATAATGGCTTTAAAGAAAGTTGTTTATAAAAATCATTCTCACCATGTTGTAAAATAAATTATTGAAATTAATGTCAACTGCAATGTTATGCAAGAAATAATTCTTGGTGTACTGCACAAAGTTTGGGAAAGACCCAATCGTGCTACAGCTACCACTTTAGATTAAAGTCGACTTATACAGTGTGTCGCATTTAAGATGAAGACACCCCCATATTTTCGCTATTTGAAGGAATACAGATTTTAATTTTTGCACAGTCATACAGGCTCATGGGTCACACTTTTTAAGATACTCAAATGAAATCTGAACTTTAAACTCAGCCTACTACGAATTCACAAACAGGGTCAATTCTCCATATTTTGCGTCGCGTTAGAGATATCGAAAAAAATTATTAGAAAAAGTTGTTCAGAATATTATTCTAACCCCATATACCGAGTTTCATGACAAAATTCGTATTTTGAATTTTTTCATTATTTTGGTCTATACCCAAAATAATTACAAGTTTATTTTTTAATTTGATATTTAGTGTGCCATGGAAAGCAATTTGAATACATGACACTATTAAATTGACAATGTGTCAAGTTTTTACTTTCCATGGCACACTAAATATCAAATTAAAAAATAAACTTGTAATTATTTCGGGTATAGACCAAAATAATGAAAAAATTCAAAATGCGAATTTTGTCATGAAACTCGGTATATTAGAATAATAACACGGTCCTAAAAGTTTTTAACAATCAATTGGGTTTGACTATCACTGGAGACAACATTGACAGATGTCATCGGGTAGGACGGATGCAACCTAACAAACACAGAGCCATTATAGTTAAGTTTACCAGCTACCGTCATCGAGCAATGGTCTTCAATCGAAAGAAGAATCTAAAGGGGTCAAAGGAAGTGATACGAGAAGACCTAACGAAGCAAAGAATGGATGTGTTGTATAACGCCAGTGAACAATTTGGTAAAAAGAATGTATGGTCACACGATGGTGTCATTGTTGTTAATAATAATAATAAAAAACATTATATAAAATCCATAAAAGAACTTGAAAAATTATGTAAAGATGAGAAATAATTTCATGCGGGGGCAACTATTAACACGGAATTCGTAATTTATCATTCTCTTTTTTTAAGTCGCATTGCCATTTTTTTTTCTTGTATTTCTAGGTTTATGTCAATTTGCTTTTTAATTATTTTATATTACATTATATATTTTTTTTTTCTTGCGGAACGTTAACTGCGAGTGGCTTATCATATAGCTTGCTTTGGAATGAAACTGAAAGAATTTTGCATTTATTATCAAAACGTACGAGGTTTGCGAACGAAAACACATACTTTCTTTAAAAATATAACAGCTGTTGAGTATGATATGATTACATTAACAGAGACCTGGCTGGATTCAGATATCTGCGACGCTGAATTATTTGATAATCGGTACAACGTGTTCAGATGTGATAGGGACAAAATACTTACTGGTAAGAGTCGTGGCGGAGGAGTTTTGATAGCGATACATAAACGTCATAAATCAAAAGTAATCATGAATAGTAATATAATTGAGTCAGTAACTATTGAAACTAAAATTTACAATAAAAATATGATAATTACTTTGCCCTATTTTCCGCCGCGTACTCCCATTCAAAAATATTTACACTTCTTTGAAGAATTTGAAAATAGAGTTGACTTTTTGGGAAAAGACGTAATTGTTCTAGGAGATTTTAACATATCAGAAATTGATGGAATAGATTGTAATTTGGCAAATGGCAATGAACTAGTAAAAACACTAGAAGCATTTATAAATTTGTTAGATGCCAAACTATGCAACAATATTAAAAATGTACAAGGTAAAACGTTGGATCTAGTAATAAGTAATATTAACGTACTACAAATACAAAAAGAAATCGACCCACTTGTTCCACTGGATGACTATCATCCAGCTATTATTATATCTACGTCAACATACTGCAATAACAAATATTTTACACCCGATTTAAACAATAGTTACAATTTTAAAAAGGCAGATTTTTTGGCACTATACGGTTATTTAAAAAATACAGATTGGAATGTTTTGAACACTTTCGCAGATGTTAATAAAGCTACGGATCATTATTATCAAATTTTGTATGAAATCATTAATCAGTGTGTACCTAGAGTTACTCATTCAGGTACAAATAAATATCCGATATGGTTTACGAAGGAAATTAAAAGTGATTTAAAGCAGAAGCGATATCATCACAAACACAGAAATAAATCCATTTTTCATTCGCAAGAATTTAAGAGACTAAGAAAGTTATGTAAAAGAAATATTTCTGCTGCTTATCAAAATTATATAGAATCTGTTGAATTAGAAATTAACGAAAATGTAAATAAATTTTGGAATTATGTAAATAATAAGAAAATAAATAGGAACACGGAACAAAATTATAATTACCGAGGATTAAATTATTCAAATAATGCAGATGTCGTAGAATGCTTCGCTAATTATTTTGCTTCTGTTTATAATAATACTTCAAGCTATAATATTACTAAGCTTTTATCGGAGTCCAGTTATGGTACAAACGATCTATTTACATTAGAGGCGATTGAGGTAGAAGAAGTCGGTAGATTACTTAAACAGTTAAAAGCAAAAAAAACACCAGGCCCTGACTTAACACCACCTTACATCTATAAAGCGTGCTACGAAATATTTAAAGAACCTTTAGCTATATTGTTTAATTTGTCACTAAAAACAAGTACTTTTCCGGAAAAATGGAAAATTGCCCAAGTAACTCCGATACATAAATCTGGTAGTAAATGTGATGTTGAAAATTATAGACCTGTGTCAATATTATCAGTACCAGCCAAAATTTTTGAAAAACTTATTTATCAAAAATTGTGGTATCATTTGAAAAATTGGATATCCTTTGATCAACACGGATTTATGAGAGGACGATCTATTGATACCAATCTGATAGCATTTGTTGATTTCGTTAGTGAAACTCTGGATAAGGGGGAGCAAACAGATGTTATTTATACAGATTTTGCTAAGGCTTTTGACAAAGTTGATCATGACATTCTTCTACAGAAATTGCATCTATGTGGGTGTAGTCTAAATTGAATACAGTTTTTTGGATCGTATCTGCAGAATAGATTTCAGTTCGTGAAACTAAATGGATTTCTATCTGAAAAGTACATAACACCATCTGGCGTACCGCAGGGTAGTAATTTAGGACCATTGTTATTTCTCATATTTATAAACGATTTGCCTGACTCGATAGAATACTCTAAAATTTTGCTATTTGCTGATGATTTGAAAATATTTAAAAAAATTAAAACTTCGGATGATTGCGACTTATTACAAAAAGATCTCGACTCAGTTGTAAATTGGAGTTTAAATAATCATCTTTATTTCAACGTCAGCAAGTGCAAAATTATGACATTTTCTTTGAGAATTAATTACATTTTTTCAGAATATAAAATTAATCAAGAAGATTTAAAACGCGTACACAATAATCGAGACGGGGTGTTATTTACTTCTAATTTGAAATGGGATACTCATATAGATTACATTGTAAATATGTCACTTAAAAATCTAGGGTTTTTAATGAGAAATACGTATGAATTTAACACCACCAAATCAATTCTAATACTTTATAACTCGATAGTAAGATCAAAATTAGAATTTGCTAGCAGGGTATGGAATCCTGGTACCACGCAAAATCAAAATAAAATCGAAACGGTTCAAAATAAATTTTTGAAGTACATTTATTATAAGCGCCATAAGCAATATCCACGATATGATGATGTTATGTTATTTTCGAATTCCCCACTGTATATGAATAAATTACTTAATTCATTTGTCGCGAGTTAATATTGTTTAACGACGAAGTATCTTTTTAAAAAGCATTTATTTAAAGAAATATCTAATTCGTCGGAGTTCTACTCCATACAAGGTGCTTAATGGAACTAACTAATTAAAACGTATTCTAACATTTTATAGTAATTAAGCAGCTGCAAGCTGCGTTGTTTATATTACGATCAGTTTATTCGAATCATATAACTCAACTTGAAGTAATAATATTAGGATAAGAGTACACTAAGTGAAATTGATGCGTAATGTGCATCCAAACACATAACTCCTCCCGCACAAGATAATTTTATATTTTTTGTTTTTAATAAAAGGAAAAAATGTTAAATTTTTGCTGCTGCCAATTCTATTGATTCGTCAGCATCTCTTGAGTGAATGTACTTTAAAATGCGTTCTTTCAAGGAGTTACGTTTACAAAATGTATACAATACAAAACTTATAACTAATAACATGATTATGACAGTGATTACAATTGAGATAGTAGACATTAAGTGATGATCTATCTTATTAACAGAGTTAAGTATGGCTTGTTGTTTATTTATTTGCATTTGGTCAGCAATCAGCTTTTGCGTATTGATCGGTATCAAATCTAATTTTGAAATATTAATATGAGATGTTATCTTATCGTTTAATTTATCAATGTTAGCGATTTTGAAGTTAACAAATTTGGTAGACGTAGTTTTCATATAAAATAATAAAGTATTATGGTTTATTATGGCAGTACAATCGGGTGTTAAATGTATAATATTGGAAAAAATAAGATCTTTTCTATAATTTTGATCTGGGCATTTAATATCAACAGTTGTTTTCACTGGTGTGGTTATCAACCATGTAGATGTATCGATTTGAGATATTTTTGTCTCTGTTAATTCAAAAAGGTAGGGTTTGCAAGTTTGATTAGCGTTATAAGATAATAACTGCGTTTCGCATAGTTTATTATTTGGAATTCTAAAATGATTCTTTTGGTAACAAAAGTATGTGTTTAGATTAACTAATTTGCAGTGGTCTGGGTCAATAGGTATAGACTCAGCAGTAGTAAATAACAAGGTGTTGTACATAGGGATAATCATTCTGTATTGATTTTCCTTATGATAAACAGGAAATGGTGTCAACTGTGTTAATTGATAATGTTGATTTTTACGAACAAGGGGAATCTCAAAAATAAAAGTAATTCTCTGATTTAATTGGTATGCTTTGGAAACTATGATAGATTCATACAAATGTATATTTTCTGGGATAGCAGAGTAAGGAATGGTTACTGTTTTGTCAGGGGATTTTCTTAAATAAGTTAATATCTGATGTAAGTTTGATATTAAGTCATTGTTGTCCAAAAGTGACATATGTGTTTGCTGGTTTTGGGCAAAGGTTAGGGCATTTTCTAATTCGGTCCAAACGTTGATAAATAATTGCAGGGAAAATATTGCTTCATTTAGAATGTTTCTGATAGAAACGGTTGTTATGATTCGTCTTACAATTTCTTTCTGTAATATAATTTTGTTCAAATTCTAAGTTATTTTTTAAAACATAATAACTATTAATTATGGGGGAATAATCAGTTGTCTTAATAAGTGTCCATTCACTTTCTTTGATATATGCGTTTCCGAGTACAAGAGGATACAGTCCAGGATTGTCTGAAATTTTGGTTATGGTTACTTCACCTGTGGCTACATAGAAGTACCAGGAGAAGATGATATATTCTGTGGTCCTGAAACAACCATTATTTCGTTGCAATGTCGTTCGAAGATTCTTTTAGACTCAAGGTGTTCTAGTAGGTACCTGTCATGTTCTAGAATTTTGATAACTTTGAATGGACCCGTGAATTTTGGTGCTTTTTTATTTCGTTTATTATTGGTAATAAATACTTTTTGATTTAGCTCGAAGCGAACTGGAGTTTTGTTGATATTCATTTTTGTGTTTCGCTGTTCTTTTGTTCTATTTTGTTTTTCTTTTAATTCGTTGTAAAATTGGGTCATACGTGTTTTGTGGTCATTTGTATAAATGTCATAAAATCGGTCGTTACAAAGATCATATGGGTTTAAATTATCAGTATGTCCAAATAATATTTCAAATGGTGTAAATTTAAGATTGGAGTGTATGGAATTATTGTAGGCTAAGATACAATAATCCATTCGATTTTCTTCGGGTGTTTGTTCTAATAATCGGTAGTGTTCAATAAGGGTAGAGTGTACCCGTTCAATTAAAGAGTTTGATTGATGATGTAGCGGTGTAGTTAAATGAAGTTTAATTTTATGTAGCTTTAAGAAATCTTTACAAGAGCAGTTATCAAATTCATTGTCTGCAACTATGGTTTTGGGTACCGCATAGTTGGATATAAATTTAAATAAAGCATTTACTATATCTACGCTATTATTGGATTTTAAGGGATATGCTTGTGTAAATCTGCTAAAGGAATCAATAACTGTCAAATATTTTATTTTATTTATTTGAAATATATCTAAATGTATGCATTCAAAAGGCTTATTATAAGTTTGAGTGAGTTGGAAAGGTAATTTATTCGGATTTCGGTTATATTTTTGTAATTTGCAGACATCACAATTGTTTATAAAGTTTCGTATGTCGCGGTCCATATTTCTCCAGAAATGAGTTCGTTTAAGGTGTTCTGTTGTTTCTTTAATACCTCTATGATTGTTTTTGCCTAAATGATAATCTGATAGGTATTGTTTTCGGGCATCAGGGTTAGTGACATAAGTTACTTGTTTAACACATTTATGAAATTTTGGGGAGTTTTCGTTGGTGATATCGACTATAAATTTTGAAAATTCATTAAAAAGTTCTTCATTTTGGAAAATGCAATAGTAATGCGTTTTGGGTTCACAATATTCTAAAAGTAATTTTGTAAACATTTCAATTCGATTTTGGGGGTTTGTGAAAATAGTGTAATGATTAAAACCATCAAATTTTGAAATTTGGATAGTTTTGGGCAATACTGCACTTAAAAATTCTATTTGATTTTTATGGTGTTGAAGAGGTTTTTCGGATATGTCAATAACAGGTGTGGAAGATTGTTGAGTATGTACGGTGTTTACAAGGGATTCGTCATCGTTTTCGATATCGTCTGGCACGTTGTTATCAGTTATGTCCTTTGAATTTGGGTCTTCAGTTTCCGGTGGTATAAAAATAGGAATACTGAATTCTTCCATGTCAGGTGTATCAGATCTTTGGGGAATGATACTTGATTGGTCAAAATCGGGCTCAGGAGTGTTCAGACGTTCAATAGTAGTAGGGTGGATTTGAATACGACTAAGATAGTCGGCAACTTTGTTTAGTTTCCCAGGGAGATATTCAATAGAGAAATTGTACTCTTCTAGTTTTATGCTCCATCTAGTGAGTTTGGAATTTGGTTCCTTAATGTTTCGTAGCCAAATAAGGGGTCGATGATCTGTATAAATTTTGAATTTTGTTCCGTATAAGTATGGGCGAAAATGTTTACAGGCCCAAACTATGGCTAATAGTTCCCGTTCAATTGTCGGGTAATTTATTTCCGACTGATTTAGTGTTCGTGATGCATAGCTAATAGGTTTTCCTGCTTGTGATAATACGGCACCAATAGCGTATTTAGAGGCGTCTGTTGTAAGTTCGAAGGGTTTTTCGAAATCAGGATAGGCTAAGACAGGGTCGTTAATCAAAAGTGTTTTTAAATATTCAAAATTTTGAACAAAGGATTCATCGTGCATAATTTTACTATCCTTTTTTAGACATGAGGTTAAGAATTTTGTGATTTTGGCATAATCTTTTATAAATTTGCGGTAATAACCGAACATTCCAAGGAATGATTTGATTTCGGTGTGAGTTTTTGGAAGGGGAAATTTATTAATTGTTTTAATCTTATCAGGATTTGGTCTTATTCCGTCTTTACTCAAAATGTGTCCTAAATAAGCGACAGCGGGTTTTAAAAATTCTGATTTGTCTAATTGTACTTTTAAATTATAGCGTCTGCACCTTTCAAAGACGTTTTTAAGTTTTACAAGATGTTCTTGTAGCGATACAGAATAAACGATAATGTCGTCTAAGTAGACCATACATTGTGAATGTGTTAAGCCAATTAATGCTTGATTAATAGAACGCTGAAAAGAGGCAGGGGCATTTTTTAATCCAAAGGGCATCCTTCTAAACTGGAAATGGCCCTCTTCGGTGGAAAAAGCGGTTTTTTCTTTATCATTTTGATCAATTTCTATTTGATGAAAGCCGGACGCTAAGTCAAGGGTCGAAAAGTATTCAGCTCTTCCTAAGTTGTCTAATACTTGTTCTATATTTGGTAGAGGATACTTATCTTCGATAGTGTTTTCATTCAATTTTCGGTAATCTATCACTATTTTCCATTTTTGTTTGCCTGAATTATCTATTTTTTTGGGGACTATCCAAATAGGGGCATTGTAGGGGCTTTCTGAGTGTTCAATAATATCTTCTGATAACATTTTTGTTATTTGCCGTTTGACTTCATCTCGATGGACATGAGGATATCGATAATTTTTGGTATAAATTGGGACGTCGTTTTTAGTTCTAATATGGTGTTTTGTCAAGTTCGTGAATGTTAGAGGTATCTCGGGGGTATAAAATATATCTTTGAATTCATAACAAAGTTCTTTTAATTTGTGCTCTTCTTCAGGGTTCAAATGTGTGGTATTAATGTTTTTTAAATTTTCAGTTAAAATTTTCTTTGTAGATTTAGGTTCAATGTCTAAGTTTGTGTTGTTGATTTCAATGTTATTGACTTCAAAATCTTCCAAAACTAGAGGATTGTATATATCGAAATTTTGTATATTATTAGATGTATTGATGACGGTCGTATAAAAATAGTTATTATGTACCTTTACTAAAGCTTTTGGCGTAAAGCAGTGATTGTTGAATTTAATTTTGTCGCAAATGTGTGTGCCGTTGGTATTTATTGTAGGTAAATTAATTTGAATTTCTGATCTCGGGGGTATAGATAAATGTATTATAGGTTCTAAACAGGGTCTTACTTTAGTAAAATTACATTCGTTTCTTCGTTGCATTTCTTGTTTTAATTTTGATTGATTATAAAAGAAAGGGATGACAGTGCTTTCTGTTTGTACATGCATCCAACGAAAATCGATGTTTGCATTAATATCTGCTAGTAGATCTGATCCAATTAATCCGACATAATTAGGATTAAAGTCGAACATGTAACATAAATGATTTCCGGGTTCTTTAAATAAAGAGTTTATGGGTATATTTGCAACTTGATCGTGGCAAGTGGT
>JABXWE010033993.1:0-14354 GCA_014611495.1 Limonius californicus
AGCACTGTAAGTCGGATCCTTGCCGATCAATTAATTCGTCCTTTTCACATCCAGCCAGTTCAAGAATTATTGCCACTTGACCACGAATCACGTTTAAATCTTGCAGAAATTATTCGGGAGCGCATAGTAGTCGACGATGGATTCCACACTAATATCTTGTTTACTGATGAGTCTTGTTTTACGCGTCGTGGCATAACAAACCTACACAATGAACATATTTATGCAGATGAAAATCCACATGCTGTTAAATCTAGACATTATCAACGAGAATTTAAAATTAATGTCTGGGTCGGAATTATCGACAATTTTTTGGTTGGACCGTTCCGATTGCCTGATCGTCTGGATGGAACTAGTTAGCTTCTTTTTCTCCAAGAAACTTTGCCAGAGTTATTAGAAGATTTGCCCCTTAATTTGCGTCAAAACATGTTTTTCATGCACGACGGTGCACCACCTCATTTTGCACGTGCCTTAAGAGAATATCTAAATGAACAATTTGCTGGTAGATGTATTGGTAGGGGACAAGAAGCACCCATTCAATGGCCACCGAGGTCTCCAGATTTAAATTCTTGTGACTTCTTCATATGGGGAGCGTTAAAAACAAAAGTATACGAGGTACAAATTAATAATGCTGAACAACTGTGAGATAGAATTCAAAATGGTGTAAACGCACTACGACGATGTTTTAAGAAGGGTGCATTTCAATTTTTTACGTCGTGTTGACCTCTGCATCAATGAAGGTGAAGGTCACATTGAACATTTGTTGTAAAAATGTTTTATTTTTGTGTCTACGGCCAACTAAATTTTGTAATACAATTAAACTGCAATAATAATATCGGTTATCAGTGTTTGAGTAAACATTTTTTTTCTTCGAAACTATACGAATTACGGAGTTTTTAAAAGAGTCAAAAAATGAAGCTAATGAATAAGTCTTCACCTTAAAAAAAATATAGAATCGTATCATCATCCTTAAAAAAATTCTGAACAAATTTGTCAGGGGGTGGGGGGTGGTTTTAACCCTTCTCCAATTTTCTTTGGGTTTCTTTCGTTACTGAAAGTAGTGGCTTCCTTTGAAGTGACCAGGTACCAAATTTCATTAAAATTGGTTAACACGTTTCTGAACAGCATACAAAAATGTGATTTTTTAAGTAAACTTTGAACTCCTGTCACGGGCAAACGGTACATTTTGGCATATGACAAAGTTGGGTCCAATCGACTTCTTTGGACCTCTAGAATACGTGGTAGCTCTATGTCCCAGGAGTTTTGGGACACCCTGCATATGCGATTTTGTTGTTATTATGTAAGTAAGCACAATCTACTAAACGCGGTTGTAATTGGAAATATTGACTTCTGGAAGGACTAAAGAAATAAAAATGTAGAAGATGCATCGATTTCATTCTCAAAAATTTTAAATAGTAATTGCGTAGTAATTATGTTCGTCGGAACAGATATACAGGGAATTTTTCTTTATAGTATACATTGCCTATGTATACTTTTAAAAGCAACGCGTCAATTTCGCCTATTGTATAGGCAACCAACTATACCCACAAATAAAAAACAGGAGCAAACGTCACGGTAGTTGTGAATTATTTGAGTATGAAGGTTATGTTGATGCAGTGCTTATATTAAATATGTATTTCACCGTGTATATAGGACACAGATGATGATTTTTTTGTTAAATACAAAAATCGCAGGGTGATGTTTCCGTAAGGTCCTTGAACTTACTTATGTAGTTCCTTTCTACAGCACAATGACATCGAGGACAAAGTGGTGTAATGGTCAGCATAGCTGCCTTCCAAGCAGGTGATCCGAGTTCAATTCCCGGCCACCGCGAACTTTTTTTAATTATTATTTTTTGTTATAACTATTATGATTTCTTCAACGTAGCATAAAATATTTAATTTAATTTCTTCGGTTAAAATGTGATTACTTTTAGTTCTTATTTTATACAGACAACTAAAGCATGCTGTGACCAACACAATCAAATTAATTCAATGTTAAAAAATAAAAATAATCTTTATTTAGTATCTTCTTGCGCTTTTTATACAACCATGTGCAGTAAAGACGAAAAAGTGGAAATTCTAATGTGATGCCAGAATGGAAACAGCTTAAGAACTGCGAGAGACTTATTTTCAGTAAAATATCCTTGTATTCGAACCATTAGAAAATTTAAATGAGGGATGCGTAATAAATTTCCATAAAATAAGAACTAAAAGTAATAACATTTTAACCGAAGAAATTAAATTAAATATTTTATGCTACGTTGAAGAAATCATAATTAATAGTTATAACAAATAATTATAATTAAAAAAAGTTCGCGGTGGCCGGGAATTGAACTCGGATCACCTGCTTGGAAGGCAGCTATGCTAACCATTACACCACTTTGTCGTCGATGTCATTGTGTTGTAGAAAGGAAGTACATCAGTAAGTTCACGGACCTTAAGGAAACATGTAACGAAGTGTCCAGTGCGCCGTGTAAATAAATTTTAAATTAAATTATGTGACCGCGTAGTGCAACATAAAGGCGCTGGTAGCGCTGGCATTCAGGATTGGTACGCGTCTCCCACCTTGTTTCTACCGTCAGTAGGTCTCCCCGCCAACATAAAAATTGTTAACAACATTTTAGACTGGGAATGGAAGGTATAAATACGAACCTCAGCTCCCAAAACAGGTAACTTGAGTCCAAGCCAGTCAAGGAAGAACTTCGACCTAGATCCAGTCAAGGAAGAGCTTCAACCGAGATCCAGCCAGACGCCGTTTAAATTACCTGTTACCAAAATCCAATTCCGTTAGAATACCTGTTCCAGTTAAAGTAACGATTTTGTTAATCCCAGTTAACTTCAGTTTGTTTGCAAAGTCAAGCCCGCCCGTGTAACATTCGTTTTCTCAATAGTTTAGGGGTTGTTTCCCCTTTTCAACGGAGCTAGCGAATTTATACGTACGGTTTAGTAGCCTTAAGCTGTAAAAGAATCATTTTAATATTCGATTCAAATCTATCACCAATTCCGCCTTAAATCCCATATTTTTCCTAATTTATTACAGAGATCCCAGGATTAATTAAGGGAGTGTATGAGATAAAATACGCTTACCTAATTACACGCCTTCGTTGTCCCAGTCGAGCGACCTGCAAGTGAACGTACCCGAAAGCTTCCAGGTTATAATTCGTAAGTTGAATTTATTCTCTCCAAAACCCCGATTTATAGACGTGACCGGCCGCGAGCGAGAGAGTGTCGCCCGTTTGAACCCGCAACAATTGCCCGTGTAAATTTCAATTACACAAAAGCTGCTAATTAGTTTATTTCAGGAACAACGAGTGGGCCGAACTAAACCTCATTGATTCCCACGTGCTTTAGCGAAATTTGTATTTCCCTAGAATCTTGTTTGCATGCAATTTCGGTTGCATACCACGCGGGGACCAGAAACCCCGTTATTTGATTTAATGTAATTGTACTAATAATTCCTGTATGAAGTGCTTTCAACCCTGTTAATATTTATATTATTCTCAGCCTGTTGTATAGGTAAATAAGTTATTAAGTTTGGTATGAAAATTATGTTAAACTTGAAGGTTCATTTTATTTAATTGTAAATATATAAGTACATTCTATATTGTGTGTGTATATCTGCATGTAATTAACTAATGCAAATATAAATAATAAATTGTTTAATCCACTACCTTTCTATAGTTGCTTTAGTCTTAAAAACGAGCACTGGACATGAACTATCCAGAGCATTCCAACCCCTGAAGCAAAAGGGTTGGACATGCTACAAACATCATCCTGCGATTTTTGTAATTAACAAAAAAAAATCATCATCTGTGTCCTATATACACGGTGAAATACTTATTTACTATAAACACTGCATCAATATAAGCTTCATACTCAAATAATTCACAACTACCGTGACGTTTATTTCTGTTTTTTAGTTGCCGGTATAGTTGGTTCCCTACACAATAGGCATAATTGACGCGTTCTTTTTAAAAGTATACATAGGCAATGTATACTAAAAAGAAAAATTTATAAATAACAGAATAGAAGAAGGTATAGTATATGACGATGATGATGATTATTTAAAAGAGCGAGATCTAGGACGCGGTTTTCTAAGCATCTCTATGCACTTAGGCCACATTTGGCCCATTGTACACCCTATCTAAGAATTTTGCCTAACTGGGGTAGTTCCAACTCCAGTAGTGATTTTTAACGTGTCACACATCGCAGTGGCACGGGACCTACGACTTTCTTTCTTATCCGACAGAAGGCGCATTTACAGATTTTTCCCCGCTAGAAAAATCTCGCCGACCTCAGCCAGGTGCGATCCCGCGTCCCTCGGATCTAAAAGCAAATGCGCTCACCACTAGACCACCGAGGCCGGCTTAAGAAGGTAGTATACACAAAAAATATATTTGGACGTTCAAAGACATGTACAGCGACGCAGAGAGTAAAGTGAAATAGGAAATACTGTATCAGATAGTTTCAGGACAAGAAAAGGACTAGGACAGGGTTGCAGTTCTCATATTACGAAGCATTTCAGGAGTAACTGTCGCAAACGCTTCTTGTATTTTGATTTGCAGTTCGTTCAACGTTGTTGCCCTGTCTTCTATAAAACCATAAATTTTAGATTTAATATCACAGAAAGAAATCTTGAGGAGATAAGTCTGGAGATCGTGATGCCCACAAGACTGTACCATGTGTTGCAATTACACGATTGAGAAAAATATTGCTTAAAAAAAGGGCCAACAATATTATCGCCCAGCATGAAACTCCAAACATTTGGTTTCTGTGGGCATTGGATACCCCACGTATAATGCCTGCGTGGGTTGTCGCGACCAGCAACGAGCAATTGAAGGATTGTGCCGTCCATTTATTGGAAAGGTTGATTCGTCCGTAAAATGAACGTTCCTTAGAAAATGTATGTTATTATTTGATTTCTCAATTACGTCTTCACAAAATTGCATTCGACTTATTTGATCGGCGGGGTAGATTTCTTGAGTTTTTGACAATTTATAGGAACGATATCCGTTTTGCTTCAAAATGTGTAACCCTTTGAAGCACGCTCCACCGGATCCGTCTTTGCCCAACGGTGACAACCAACCAGAACTCCGTCGTTCTGCCCGACTGACTGAAAGAGGTTTAAATTGCCTCCGCTTCCCGGATTTGAGTTCAGTTGTTATGTTCATTTTAAAATGTGCCGCTTTATACGAATGAATTAATTCCGTAATTTGTTTGCCGCTTCGTAGGAATCAATATCGTTATTTTAATTGCAGTCTTATTTTGGGTTACCATTTCGGTATTTTGTTGTATCTTTCGAAGTTTGAGATGTGTTAACAGTTTCCTTTGTGTCGAATTGCAGACTCTTGTTTTTTTCTCCGCGCTCGACCTCGGGACGCTTCCGAGAATTCACATGTTATAAATTCCTTCTGGAACTTTTGCGCAATATTTCGAAATGTGGTGCAATATGGTTTGGGAGAAGTGAGGTCCTGTTGCCTTTTTGAGGGAGTCCATTTTCGATCTTTGAGGGCTCCGGTCGCCCGTAGGGGGGCCGTAATTATGTTAAGTGCTGCAAGGGCGGCTCTTGGGTTTTTTTTTAAGGGGTATCTGTTATATGTGTTCGTTTCGCTGTTGTACCAAGGGGTATTTAACAGATCGTCGGCTACTGCCGGATTAAATAGGAATAACTTGATTCAACCCCAGTAAAAGGCAATTCTTTGGTAAATTGACAAATCGCCTTTCGGCGGATCAACTTCGAAGCCCAACTCCCGTGGTTCTGCAGCTATTTCTTCATACCATCGAAGAGTCCTGTCTTCGCCTGCGTTCAACGTTAGCAGCCTGTTGAAATCGCCTTGATTTGTGCCTGCCTCGCAGCGAAAGTTAAGGTAAAACAGACCAGTTTTTTGTGTGTGGTGAAACGAAACTTGCGCGTGACTTGCAAAATGTAGCGGAATTAAACTTTGTCTTGTTAAACCCCAAAAAGCGACCTTCAGTCAAAAATCTTTTATTTGCACGAAATATTTGTAAAAAGAAACTTTGTTTATGCTGTGTTTTCCTGTACACTCTAAGCCACTGACCACGCAGAATTAATAGATTTTAAATACCGTAGGCCATGGGCGGCGAGTTACATTGTGTTTGAACGTTCAAATTAGGCTGTTATAATTTTAGAATCATCAAATCACTTTTGCCTGTCATTTTTTTGTTGTACCGTCGTTACTAATAATTTCATTATACGTGTTTTAAAACTTACTGCCTCTTTTATTTATGTGTACTGTGTATGTGTTATGTAAAAATTTTGCAAGCTTCAAATATATATAGGAGGAGGCACGATCACGGTAAGTTCCATTCCCGTAAGCTGTTGGCTTCTCGGCCTTCCACGAGGACCTACACAATCAGCTGGACTTGGAAGGTGGCGCCCACTCATTTTGACTCGCCCTGTACACAACTAGAGATTTTCTCCCATGAGCGAATTTCACGAACTCCCCCTACTCCTCTGGGCTAAGCTGTAGGCCCTTTTCCATCAAGTTTGTTACGAATCGTCGAAAAAGCTCGATTGGCCGGTAACACAGTGTTCTATTCACTCTGAAGATGCAAGCTGCAATGTCTTGCGAAACGTTAGTTTGTAAAGGTTTGAATAATATAAGCACACGGCTCTGTTTAGGCAGGCAGGGCCTACCAACAAATATTGCTCAAACTTTTAGAGCAAATGCTTGTAAAGGCAGACAAGCTACAGGTCGGTCCGTATGCTGTGTATAGTTTCCAAATGAAGACGCGGTCTAAGCCGAAAGTAAATTGTAACATTGACCGATCAGGTGATATTTCACTTCAAAATTTTCTAATTCTCCCTATTTTCAAATCATTTCAACCCGTTCAAGAACCGAGGCTCCACTGTACATGCTTTATGGTTTTATCAAGCTCTTTCATTTGTGCAACACATGTTTCAGGTTATTACTGGCGGGATTATGTAGGTGAGTTGCCCGACGATGCTGTACCAGGAGGAATAGATAAACAGGGAAGAACAACATACATTGGCCTAACTTTACATCCTGGATCTACAATATTATCAGGCACGATAAGGCAAAACGAACAAAAAATGTTTTATGAATCTGGAAATGCTGGCCATTCGTCAACACAGGATGTAAAGGTATCCATTCCCTTCATACATACATTATTCAACTACTTTTGTGCAATTAATTGTAACTATTTAGCGTGACTCATTACTCATTATTGTGTAACCAATCACAACATACAATTTCTATTACACTACACCTTAATAACTAATTACAAACGTGCAATTGAAGCATTGGATTATCAATCGAGTGACACTGAAAATACATACACTTGCCAAAATTATACCTGTCATAAATTTTGAAATGTCATAATACTAATTCACAATTTTTAAGAAAATTATAAAATTTAAATAGTGGAGATCCAATTTACTAGTCGTAGATAAAGTATAGTATTCAGCTTTAGGTAGTCGCTGTAACTCGCTTGGATGTTTACAGAACTCGCCTGCGGCTCCTGCTGCAAACTACATCCGCATGATTTATTGCCTACATTACCGCTCGCTGAATAATATACTATTACTTGTTAGTTATTATATAGCTTAAAAATCAATGTTACACTAAAAAATGTGAGTTATATATTTCTCTAATCAGTCGAACGTTTGAAATTGAAAGGAAATGATATACAGGCTTGTTCAAGTAAGATAATGCGCCTACATTTACGTTCCTATAGGCATAGCCACAGCTCACTTAAATTACAATTTGAAATTGTTATGTATTAGGAATTATAAGTGCCTTACTTGTATTTAAGTAACAAATACTTCTTAAAATATTGGTAATTGTTCGTGATTCAATGTTATACGAATTAAAATGTATAACAACGACAAGAGAGCAGATCTGCTTTCAACACAAGATATCTAAATAAAAACTTTGAAATTTTTAAAAGCACCTTGTGATATTAAGAAGGGCCAATATATTAATAATAAACCGAACAAGATGTTTAAAATATTAGCAAGTATGGATTTTAGTTCAACATAGCTGCTAAAATATTTGAGCTTCTTTTGAATAAAAGATTCGTTTTCCAATATATAATTCCCTTTCATTTCCACGCCCTTCAGTTGCCATTTACTATCTTATTCAATCATTCCAGTCACCAGGACTCAAGTTCCACTCAGACATTTCTGTTTGAATGCCACTCAGCCTCGTCGTTTTTGGTCTTCCTCTCTTCCTGCGTTCTAATAGTGTCCAAAAAAGTACCTGCTTGGGGGGTTTTCCTTCGTCCATTCGTAGAATGTAGCCCAGCTGTTTTTGTGTTTTGTACTCTACTATTGTTTTTTCGATAACTATGATATTGAGAACTGCAGAATATCGAAATTAAAGTACGTGTTTCTCTTCTTCTTTCTGTAATTTATATTTCAATCTGTTTTTCTGTTCTTCCTGAGTTAGTTGCTTTACTTCCTTAATTAGTGTATTCAGCATATGACTTATGGGATGACCGTCATTTAATTTCAGATCATCTGAAAACTTCCCTAAACTCACATAGTTTTACTAAATTTTATATTTAAACCCCAGTTATTGTATGTATTTCAAATATTTATTTTAAAGCATTGCAATTTGAAGCAAAGTGAAGGGTTTACAGGGACATTTAATCGCTTAGTGGGATTCTTATGCCATAACATTTCTTCCTCCATTGCAGCAGTTTAAATACACGTTAAATAAAGTAGGTGACAAGGAGTCCAAAACGTTTCGTTATTTAAAATTTTTCAGATAACCTATATCTAATTTTTACTCTTGATTCCGAGTCCTTGTATAGATATTAAATAGCTTGGCTTATGGTATTATTAATCGCTGTTTCTTTTAGTATTTAGCGATGGGTACGTTGTCATAAGCTTTAGTTAAAGCGACGACTACCAAATGAATTTCTCTATGACTGGCCCGCTTCTTTTCAGTTAATTCTGCTAAGACAATATACAAGAGCGTCCTGGTCTAAATCCATTTTGATGTTCCATTTCAGTTAGGCCATAGTCCGCATCTACAAGATGTTTTAGAGCATTTCGGCATATTCGACACAGTGTAGTTGTAACAGTTGTACATATGTACCTCTCGAATTGATTTCGGTAACCGTTTTAATATATAAGAATGATCTATCCCATCTTCCAATAGCCTGGAATGTTTTTTCAATTTACGTACCTTTGAAAGAGGTCAATGGACAAAGAAAATATTACAATGGCGACCACGAGAAACTAAAAGAAGCCTTGGAGGACCACAAGCACGGTGCCGTGACGACCTAAAAGAAATAGCCGGAAGCAATTGGATACTAAAGGCCCAAGATAGAGACACATGGAAAACAATGGAGGAGGCTTATGTCCAGCAGTGGACCCTGAGACGCCGAGAAGAAAGAGGTCTATATAGAATTAGTGCTGCTGTTATACTCTCAGACCCACACGCTTTCCTATTATTTATAGATAGTATTGCCTTTTCTACCACTTTCTCTGAAATATTGGTTGTGCGTCCTTCTACTTGATAAGTAACTGATGATTGTATCAGGTACTCGTGTCTCTATTCTTGTTTCCAATATCTTCCTCATTCTTCTACACTTATTAGCGGTAGCGGTACTGTATGCATCTATTTAGTAATTTATTTTCATTTATTCGCTTTAGTACCAGTTTCTCCATAGGCTTGGAGAGTACTGGTAGTAGGCTTATAGGCCAGTAGGATGTTACTGCGACTTTCCCAGTTGTAATAATATATTATATTCATGCGTGAGTTGGGTAGGCTAGTAACTCAATCTAAGTATTGAGTTAAATACCATTTTTATGAGCAGTAACCCAGGTTTAGGCAATTCAGATAGAACGTTTCGAGTTATTAAGTCATATCCCGGTGACTTCTTCTTGTTGAGATATTTTATTTCATTTTATTTATTTTAAAGTTTGCAATTGGTAGAGGTAGATGAAAAGGTGCTTGTAAAGTTGGTTAATTTTAGTACATGGGTCGTTTGTGTGGGATTGGAGAGTGTAATCAAGATATTGTGCAATCACTTCGGCTTTTTCACTATCGGACCTTGCCCTACTTCCATCAGGTTTACTTATTGTTGAAACGATGGGCGTAGTCTTTTGAATCCCTTTTAGACTTTCCAGATCGAACAATGTTTATTTGATAGATTTTTGATATACATAGGAAATGTTTCATTTTTAAATTCTCGTAACTTTCATTTAAACGTGTTAGGTAGTTTGTCTTAAATATTTTAATTACTGGATGCAGTCTTCTTCGCCATCTAGCTCTTGCCCTTCTTTTTTCGGCTACCAAATTTATTATTTTCATAGGGACGTTTTGTGTTTGTCTTATTTCGAGTTTATGTGGAGGGGATACTTTCCCAGCAACTTCTTGAATGGTGATAATGAAGTGGTGCGTTGCCTCCTCAACAACAGTTTCTGTTTCTATGCAATCATTGTTAATGGGCATATTCTGGTTTATCAACTGCTTAAATAGTTACCAGTCTGTGTTTTTGTTGTATAGTATTGGCTTGCAATTATTTTTTATTGTAGTAGTACCGATAGTACCAATCACAGATATATGGTCCGATAACAAATTTGATTTTATATCTGTGTAATTAATTGAAATGCCATTTGTTACATAGAATTCCAGAAGGTCCGGTACTATATTCGAATCTGATGGTCAGTAGATTGGTTCGCCCGTGGATAATGTAAGGTAACCTTTTTCACTGGAGAGTTTGTTAAATTCTCTACCCCGAGTCGTTGTTAGTCTCAACACCCAGTTAACATGTTTGAACGTAAAATCTCCATCTGCAAGAAACCTTTGTCCGAGGGATTTACAGAACGGTTTAAGGTGATCTATTTTGATGTAGTGCCTTGAGGCACAGTACATTGTAGATATTGTTGTTAAATCGTTGTGCATATTAATCTATATCATTGTTGCCTGTAGTAGGAAATATGTATCATATTCGCGTAAATCCTAATCCTGGTTTATTGTTTCACTGATAATAATGGCTGTTCCAACGTGTGCAGTCCCTTCGACGCCAGTGATTTAAACTACATTATACCATATATTTCTGAATACTTTGGTCCGTTATCATCTAGTAACTCTAGACAGGGGCCTTTAGTGAGCGCTATCAACCGCTGCCAGTTGAAAGAACGTTTTTGTTCTTTCTCCGATTTCTCCTACCGTATCTATGCTTGGTAGAGATAATGGCGGTGTAACGAAGTTTCCATGCAGCAAAAGTTTTTCATTTGGGATTAAGATGTTGGTGGCTAGTTCCAAAAAAAAAAAGCGTTTGCAACAGGGTTAGTGCAGCTTCAAATAGTTTTCTTCACACCCTCAACCTCGATTCCGATCACTCCGGGTAGCCGCTTAGCGAAAGGGAACCGGTATAAATCCAAAATCCGTGAATAAATCCATTAATTTGAAGTCCTCGATTCTACTTGAGAAGTCAGCCCTAAACTTGAAGTCCAACTCCACCAGAGAAACAAGCATGCCGAAGTTGAACAGTTCTAATATTCTCAATCCATTGAGAATCGCCAACCCGATATTCTAAGTGGACCTTAGAAAATATCAACCTACCTAGACGGTGGAAGAATATTCATTTGTTGAATATTTCCTTATTGGGGCTAGGTTAATTAACAGCAAACTGCTAATGCCTGTTAGTGTTAATTAGATTACAATACCATTTAAATACGAGATTTGACGTTTAATGAGCCGCTTGTGCACGGTTAATTTGGCCTTAAGTTTTCATATATTATCCGTAATTGAAGCTTCTAATCAATTAGAAAATACTCAACAGTCGCTCAAGGAGCGTAGCAGCTGCGATTTCTCCGCTTATATTTAATCACCCGAATACGTTTTCTCCATTCATTCATACTACCCCCAGGAAATACTTTCGCATTACTTTAGGAGCGTGCAGGCGTCCCTTACCCACTAAACATTCATGCAATATGCATCGTAAACTGAACTAAGTGAAATGCGGTCGCCTTGGCCAGGGTTCGCCCCCGCGGCCGATTGATTGCGTATCACTGTGATCTCGACTAACAGCATATTCGCACTGCCCAATCGAGGAACCCAATCACCTGAATACTGTCAATTTTCTTTATTTAATTAAATCGAATACATTATTATTTATTGTAATACACTGGTGAGCACAAAATTGAGGTCAACTTATAGATATGATATCTCTGTGGAATTTTCTGTTTTAAGCCTATATTGACCAGTTGTAACCATTATACTATAGTTTGTAGGCTAAATTAAAAATTCAGTGATGCATCTCAAGGCATATGTTTTAGATTTTACCATTTATTTTGAAAGAGCAACAAAATTACATTTACATTACAGAAAAAATGAAAAAAATAATCAGTAATAACGTGTATTCCCTCCTCTTACGTTAATGAACGTTTGAAGTCGACGAAGCATACCTTGAATTAAGTTAAGGTTACATTCTGGTCGATGTTATCCTATTCTTGCAATAGTAACTCCCTCAGCTCCTGGACAGTTCTTGGAGCTGGTGTATGCCTTCGAATACGACGTCCCAACTCATCCTACATATGTACGATGGGATTAATGCCCCGGCTGAGGGCTGGTCAATCGAACCGCGTAATCTCCACCTCATCCAGATATTCTCCGACAACTGTAGCTGCACGACGTCATGTATTATCATGCAAAGAAATGCCATGCACGCCCATAGTGATCATGAAAGGCATAACATGATCTTCTAGAGCCTCGGTAATGTACCTGTGAGGTGTCAGGGAATGAAAACATTGAAGAAAACCAATTCTGTGCGTGCTTGTGAACTGATTCCTGCCCAAACCATAATAGACCCACCGCCAAATGAAAGTCGTTCGTCAATACAAACTTGAGCGTATCTTTCTATGGGTCTTCTTCATACTCGCCGACGTCTGTCTGACCCAGTGAGGCCAAAACGCGACTCGTATGCAAATAGTCCTCATTATTCCATGCCACGTGATTTCGGGCAAAAGTCAATCTTGTAACTCGATAGCGACGTTGCAATGATTGACCTGTACCGATCCTTCTACAAGACAATCCAGGAGCACGAAGTCTTCTCCTAATGGTCCATTCACTAAAATTTACATCTCTAACTTCTTGGAGTTGATTTGAAGCAAAACCGCAGAAGCTCTTCTATTGCGCAAACTAGCAACCCAAAAACCGGTCACCTCTTTGGGGTGGTGACTCTCTTTTCTCTTGGATCCTGGTCCTCTGGTTATCAGGCCAGTCTCGCCATAGCATTGGTACACCTTTTGTACAGTACAAAGACTCTCACCAACAATTCTTGCCGTTTCACGTTGTCGTCGGCCGTCTTGTACCAACACCACAATTTTTGCCACAACAATAGGATCTAAAGGCATTATTAACAGCGCAATAAATACTACGAACACTACACCGTACAACTGATAGGTTCTACAGAGAGAAGTCAATGCAAACTTCAAAAAAAGACACCGAAATGTGCATTTTTACGCCGATGGGAGGAGAAGTTAGTTTCTCCTAAAACAAAAGAGGGGCAGAAGTGAAGTATTATTCCCTAGGGAGATAATGTGACATATTTTCTCCCTAGGGGTTTGTATTATTGTTTAACAATAAGAAAAGTAGTAGTAGTATGAATGCAAATTTAAGAACTTATTTATTTACATTTACAGTAAATGAAACATTAGCACAATTACTAAAAGTTCATTAAAGTAGACCAACATTACGTTTTCCGTGTAGCTCGGCGCTTTCTTTTCGGAACACCATGCTCTGAAGCGATTATAAGCCGCATCATACAGATTTCTAGATTTCGCTGGTAGCAAGTTAAGAATCACTGCAGAAGCAGTATCAACAATTTCTCGAGGTTCTCCCTCGATTTCTTGTTCCATCACCGTTAACAATTTTCAAAGCTGTATTCACAAATGTCAGTTTGTTTATAAGCAATTTCTTTCTGTCACCATGGTTGTCAAGATACGAATTCCACAAACTACTAATTATTACAGTGTACTAAAACCATTCCTCTTGGTTTTCAGGGTAACCTTTGTACCCAATTCAATTAAAACTTCATGGTATTTATTAAACGTTTAATTGGTTTTTACTTGGGTTTTACATTGTTTCAAGCCAAGCTTGCAAACTAAACTATCACGACTCGTACGTTGACCGGGCTTCCCAATGTAGCAATAATGCTTACCTGTCAAGGCACGAGGCGTTCCACTTATTAAACTAAATCGACACTATTTATATACAGTATGGTTATAATCTAAATACACTACAATTAATATTAATGCTTATCTTAATCACTTACATTACAACAGATCGCTTTGACGAAATTTTTATTCTTCCTTAATTTTCGTGTTTTCATCGGCGTAAAAAATAGTATATA
>JABXWE010033994.1:0-25304 GCA_014611495.1 Limonius californicus
TACGTAAGAAGTTTAAAGAAAATTATTATAAAATACTTATAAATTAATAAAGTGCGATAAACGTACTTTTTGGACATTGCAAAATTTAGGTTTACGCCAATTAACTTAAAAAATCTAAAACCAGAGAGTAAACTTATCCAATTATTTTATTGTAACATTTGAAATTACGTAAGAAGTTTAAAGAAAACTATTATAAATTATCTATAAATTAATTAAGTACGATAATGTACTTTTTGGAAATATAAAATTTTTTAAAATCGAAATCCAATTAATTGACTTGAGGGTTGGTGTTGGATTCCCGTTAAATATTAATGGAACACATAGTGACATCTGTTCGAAGAGATTCGAAACTGCCCGTCTGGCGAAATACACTAAGAAGATATTGTTTAAATTTTTAATTGAATTGGAATGAGCAACAACGGCAGCACAGTGACTAATCTGACTTATTTTGCAGAATATTGAAGATATTTTTGAATATTTTTGATATCGTTCAAATATTCCAATAATACTCCCTACAACTCAATTAGGTTTAACAAGATTGTTTTCATATACTTATCAGTCGTTTATCTACGTTCATTTTGGCACATTACAGAAAGATACAGATACGGGAATCCCATTCAATACAACAATGCAAAATAGCATAAACAAAAGCAACTCACCTCAGCTGCTTCTTCTTCCAACGTCTTCAACCTGGCAAGCTCCTTCAACCTTTCCTTCCTCTCCACTGCAAGCTGTTCCAACCTTTTTGATACGCGATCCACGGTGGTAAAAGAAGTGTGAGCAAAACTGGCCTGCCTCCTGACATCTCTGCTTGCTGATATCCATTGGGTTCGTTCTTCCAAACTTTGCAGAGTTGCGGAACCATCTCGGCGTAATCGTTGAACCGATTCGATCTGCAAAGCTTTGGATATTTGCCTGAAACAAAAAAATATATATTATATATTAACGATAAGGCGACCAAAAGCGACAACTTTTACTTGTCTTCACTGGGGCCTGTCATGTTCCCGATTTGTAAGAAAACGGATCACACACAAAATGATGTTGCACGGCACATGTCCAATATGCAAGTGCTGATCGAAATCAAGACCGATAAGATTAAAACAATAATAAAGGTACTGATAAGTGATAAGATGATGATTCACTACTAACTGGAAATTTAAGTAAATAACTGAAAATTAAAGGAGGAAGTATAAAAATGATATAACTATAAAGTAAATTTTCGATTGATAAATCAATGACGTCATGATTAAACGCAGTTTATGACAAAGATTACGATAATCCTGTTGCATTCTTTACGCTTTTGTCAACATTATAGTGAATTTTCCTTGTATCGATAAACTGACGCACTAACCAATAGAATTTTGTGGCAATACCGAGCCACAATGTTTTTGTCGGTCAGTTGGAATTTTCCGACGATGACTGGTGAGATTGAACCCACAACAATGAAACAATACGGACTCATTGTTTAGTATACTAGAATTAAATATTTTATGGTAAGGAGCCGTTAATGAACAAGAGGGAGATCACAAAGGAAAACCGCCAACATGGAGAAAAAAGCACACGGAGAGAAATAAACTAATGGGCGGACAAATGATGTCATGGTGGTAATTATAAAACAGTATAAACAGCATAATCTCAACCTTCGATGCTATATTTGATGATAAAAATGATGAAATATTGGTTGGAGAACACCTAGATGAAATTAACCCGAAGCTGAAAAATAAGATGTTAGAGCAGATGGAAAGATAAATGAAGAAATTTATAACTGAATTAGGGTTGTAAAATACCAACAAAGGTTTCAAATGAACCAAAGGAACAACCCGAAACGATCAAAATTCAAATAAGATGGTCTGATGAATTGCAGGTTTTGTTCTAAGAGACTATGAAATGCTACCCTCTGAGGAACCCAACAGGTAGATGTTAAGATACCTAGGAAAAGATAGATACAAAAATATTCAAGCAAGCGCAAAACATTGGACGATAACTGCTGAAGTGGCCAAAAACAGGAAGTTGTGGAAGTTCTTTATTATATTCCAACCTCAATCTCGTAGTATTGTTACAAGATGTTATTACATCAACTAAGTATTACATGATTATTTGTTTTCTTGTAGTTGGTAACATTGTGCCAAAGGTGGCAATTATTTTTTGTAATTGATCATAACATCAAACCAAACATTGCTCATGAGCGTTTATCTAAAGAGCTTCTTCTTTATGTTATAACTGCGCAAAACTGCGTCGGCTAGAATGCAACAAATAAACCCTAGGAAAGAAGTAGCAGCCGTTGGAATGGCATTTTATAACCCAACAGTCAATGAAAGAGTCGAAAAGAAAAACAGTTAGACGACAGAACATTCGAGGAAGGTGTTATTCGTAGATGAGGTATATTTTTTAGTGCATGGATAACGGTCGCACTATGAATGTCGCTCAAACGGTTTTTTCTAATACAGAAATATCTGCACTAGTCATCGTCGGTACTGGTTGTCATATAAACAACTTTTATAAATGTAAACCCTGAATATTATCTGCTTCTTCGTCTTTCGAGGAGCTAGATTAGCAAACAGGGCTCATATGATCTGCAGAGGATGTCGAACAGTCAGATGTAAGAGGAACTCTTTGGACAAAAAATGACTAAAGCGCTGGAAAACGTGGATTCTGATGGTGGAGCCCTATATTCTGTTTCAGCACTCCAGTGGTAAACAACAACGACCCAGTAGAACAAATAACAAAGTATATATACCTAGGGCACACAATCAAATTAAGAAAAGACAACAAAACAGCGTAAGTTACCCCATAGAATTCGACAATGATGGATAACATATGGAAAACTAGCACATATAATCAATGGCGATATACAAATAAACTTGAAAAGAGAAAAATATGATACATGCATTCTCCCAGAAATTACATAGGAATAAGAGACTATGCTTTCTGTAGTAAAAACTACTAATAGGTTAAGAATAACCCTACACACCATGGAATGGAATATGCTGGGAATAAAAACCGTAGACTTACAAATGATGAAATTGGTTGAACCGAAGTAACACATATAGCCAGACAAATACCAGACAAAACAGCCAAAAATAAACAGAATAGGAAGAAATTACCTACGTTCAGAAGTGTACATATAAAAGTTGAAGAAAGAATAACTGTTGAATAAATTGTTGTGAAGGTTGAAGAAAATGGATTTAATGTTTCTGAAGATTGAAGGAAACCAGTATTGCATTGTTGTGAAGGTTGAAGAAAAAGTGTTGAATTGTTGTGAAGGTTAAAGAAAGATGTGTTTAATTGTTGTGAATGTTGAAAGAATCCAGTATTTCAGTTGTGAAGGTTGAAGAAAAAAGTGTTAAATTGATGTGAAAGTTAAAGAAAGATGTGTTTAATTGTTGTGAATGTTGAAGAAATCCAGTATTTCATTGTTGTGAAGGTTGAAGAAAAACGTGTTTAATTGTTGTAAAGGTTGAAGAAAGATTTAGTTGTTGGGAATGTTGAAGAAATCCAGTATTTCACTGTTGTGAAGGTTGAAGAAAAAAGTGTTTAATTGTTGTGAAGGTTAAAGAAAGATTTGTTTAATTGTTGTGAATGTTGAAGAAATCCAGATTTTATTGTTGTGAAGGTTGAAGAAAAAGGCGGTTACTTATTGTGGTTATAAGGTTGATGAAAGAAGTGGTTAATTGATGTGAAACCCAATTAGTCGTGGTCCGGTGTCACGTTGGTGTTCTATATTGGGGCAAAGTCACCATACTATCAACTCTATTCGTACACGCTTGGTTATTTTAAGTTTTTAGTATAATCTTGCCGATCTATTCTAGCTTCCTTTTAGGTTAGGAAATAGGCTTTTGTACTATAAGGCAGTATCGGTAGGATACATATTAGAAACACTTAAATTTTAGCAAATGAATTTTAAAGGATCGGTTTTTTTTCCAGGCGTGATCGGGTTTGATGCAATTCTTCTGTATATTTCTTTCTGCAAATTTTTATCGTAGGACGGTATTCGAACCAAACATACTCTCTTTTTCTTTTTATGCCGTTTTTTTCCCTTTATGGGTTCGTTGTCTTCAGCCTTCATCTTTCACGGTCCTCTCAGTCGCGTGTTGTTGAAGATCTCTTTCCTCCATTATGTTTCTTGTATGTGTTATCCATTTATAAGACGGCCGACCTTTTCTTCTTCTTCCTATTAGTCTTGGCGACCATTGGAATATTATTTTATCCAGCTCTGTTCTCGCATTCTTTCTATGTAGCCGTACCAACGAAGAATTCTATTTTCTAAATTTCTGGTAACGGATGAAGTAATTGCTTTTTCTTTTCATATTTCTTCTGTTTTCCATCTATCTCGTATAGTAATTTGTAGACATCTTCTGAAAAAGTCCAATTCGACTATTCTTATTCGGTTTCTCCACCTGTTTGCTACTGGCCAGGCCTCTCTCCCGTAGAAGGCAATACTTTCGACTATGCTATGGAATATGTTCTTCTTGGTTTCTTTTCTTTTTTATATCATAAGGCTCTGTGCAGTGCTCTAGAACCGCGTTTACTTGTCTGGTTCTGTTATTTATACTGATCCATTAGCCGAGATAATTGAGCCGAAGTAAGTATTTATAGTTCTGACAGTGTACGATGGTCTGTCTCATTCTCTGTTGTTGTTCTCCGCCGATAGGCATGTATTCTGTCTTGTTAATATTAATCTTCAGTCCATAATTCATTAACTCGCTTTTCAGTAGTTCAATCATAAGTAACATATTTTCTTTGATATTTGAAAAAATTATTTGGTCATCTGTCAAAAGTATATGTTTCAGTTCTCCGTCTTCTACAATAATTCCTTTTCCGTCACATTCATGCTTCCAACTTTCAACCATTCGGTCAATGTATATAATAAATAAGATGGGCATCCTTATTTTAAACCTTGAGCTATTTCGAAATTTTGAATAAATCTATTTCCTCTTTTTATTTTCCCGGTTGTGTTTTACCACTTCTACCATTTTTTTTATTTCTAGGCTTTGCCAAACATATTCAATCCTTCATTAAAATCTAATCGCGTTTCCTCCGAAGTTACCTTTATCCATACCAGATTTTTTAAGCAGTACTTTTTAATCTCTTCTTGATCCCTTTTTGCTGGAATCCTTCAACGTTTTTCCGAAATATCATTATCGTTTGCAAAAACGACTCCGCATTAAGTAGATCATATATCTAAATTTTCTCACAATCGATTTTATGAAATCATATATTGAAGAAATAACGGTAGCATCCCTAGACTAGTCGAATTTGAATTGATTACGGATTTCTGAGCTTTTTGTAAATTTAGGATCCGGAGAATTGACTACAGAATCAACGTGTTACTTCAGGTTTCGAGAAGATAACCTATTGGAAAACTGACACTGTATCGATCTCGTGTCGAAATACCTCCAATAAGTCAGTTCAAATACAGTAGCTAACCTTTTTTTAATTGTGCATTTCTTTATTTACACTGTACAAATGTACACTGTAAGTTTAGATATCCATTGCACGGATTGCACAATAAAATAGAGGAAATTTTCGATAATTAAAATGTCCCAATCACTGGTAAACAGAAACAATACCAACGTTTGCTAACAGCAAGGAATCATTTCTTCATGTTAATTATAATATTATGACCATAAGCTGGCAAAGCTGTACCTAAGTTATTAACCTTAACAATAAAACCAATCCTTTTTCTCAATTATTATCATCCTACCTGCATTGATGGTTAAGGAATCTTCGATTAACCTGAACGGGAACTTCTTCATTTCTAAGCTGAGATAAGGCAGAGAGTAAGGCTCGTCCTGCGGAATGACAAGAGGCAAGAAATGGCTCGAGTTGCTTAAAAAACTCGACCCATTCTAACTGGTCGTGGGTGCATGAACCACCGCAACTGGCAGGAGCTTGATCTTTTGCGACGTGAGGTTCCAAGGAAGAGTCGTCGCTCACAACGATACCCTGTTGAAAAAAAGGAATAGCTTTAAAACATTCCAAAACAAGGATTTCGTAGATTGCAGCATAGATATATACGATTCATTATCTGCAATTTTGGATTTAATAAGAGCTATTGAAGGATACAACGTAAGACATGTATTTCTGAGTAAATAACATTACTGTTGTTTATTAAACGTTTAAATAAATGCTAAAGTCGTAAACGCATAAAGCAACTCATAAAACTCTCGTAATGAAGTGCCTGTAAACTTTACATTTTATTAATAATGAACACCTGATTGGATGCAGTTATGGCTAACTATAACTACAAACCACAACCTTGTGAAATTATCGATGTTGGACATCCGGCCACCATAATTTCATCCGCAGGTCATATATTTTATGTGAATCTACCAATTAAAAAATAATAACTGTTTAAAAGATTAATACGTCAAAATCTGCTTTTCCATTGGAAAACAAAATGAGTAAATAAACAGCAATTTTTATTATGGGATGTAAGTGATAAATTGTGAATCGTTACGTGCAGCTCATTAACAGATTCTAAATATCACTAATTGCCCACGTACGCATTTAAACTTGGATGCTGTGGAATATATAACTTATTGAAATATGTGCGAAGCAATGTTAAAATGTATCATGTTATAAATTCTGTTTAATGTTTGCTGCCAGGCTGCTCTGCCGTTATGTGCAACAAAACGAGGTTTTAATATATACATACATACACATTTTAATTATAGCTAAAACAAACAAAACGCAGTGGATAATCACTTTCACACCTTTATCGTTGCACTTAATCAGCAACTTATGCCAACTGCTATTGATGTATCAAACATTGTACTCTCTAAAAATAGTTTCAATTACTACTACCCACTAATCTAAAACAATTTTAATGAAGAAGAGCAAACAAATATACCGTTACGTTCTAAATTTTGGGTAAATTAAATCAATAACATCTATATTTTTAGAACAATGCATTTTTTTTTTGTAATGATATTTCGAAGTGCTAATCTTGTTTCTAAATGTGGAAGCCAATTTCTAAAATTAATTGGACGACTACAACTTACTAATACAATCTAATTCGATAATAATAACAACCAACAGAATACATAGATTTTTATGACTTTGTAGGTGTATCTACGCTTAGGTTTGATTAGTATTTATTCTCCAGGCAATAACAATTACTATTGCAGCAACGGTAGAAGCAAATAAACACTGCAAGTGCAACATTTATGTGTCTCTTACGTCACCAATTCAAAATTGAATACGCAAGCTATGCATCAAGTGATCTCACATTCTCCTAATTGCTTTGAACTAAACTATTGATTAGTTCAATAATACAATTAATGAAAATGAAATACTGAAAACTGGTAAAGCTCTCATTAACTACCTGCTTTGTATCAATGAAAAACAAAAGTTGTAAACCTTACCTTCAAACGACTTGCGTTGAGTTTTCTAGGCTCCATATTCGCGTTAGGCTTCCATATAACAAACTTTGAAATGTTTATCTGATTTGCTACTAGAGCAATGGATTTATCGAGCGAATCCAGAGCCTTTTGTTCATCTGTTTCGGCCAGAAGAAAAATTGTGAACCCTCTCTGCTTTTCGTTGGCACTGCAAAAAATATAAATAATAATATAAAAAGTTAAACTTCCATATTTTCTGGTAGCTACATTAACTAATGCATTCTATTATATTATAGTAGTAACTATATCCTAAACATTTGAACTTTCTATTGTAATGTGCTGCCATCTAGTTGGTATATTAAAAATATACTTCCAAAAACTAATTTTGAGGGATTGCCATAGATATCTACAAGATTTCAAATTTACGGTATTGACATATTTGTCTTATTCCAGTCTGTGTGAAGTTGTTATGGTAGTACCTATATCAAACGGATTTATAGGCTTCTAAGCGTATCAAGTTCCTATTGTAATATGTCTCCATTTGGTTTATGTATTATATATTACAAACATTCTTCCAAAAACTAATTTTGAGGGTTTACGGTAGGTTTCTACAAGTTTTCAAATTTACAATGTTGTCATATTTGTCTTACTCCAGTCTGTGTGAAGTTGTGATTGTAGTACCTATACCAAACGCACTTATTGGCTCCTAAGCGTATGAAGTTCCTACTGTAATCTGTCTCCATTTAGTTTGTATAATAAAAACATACTTCCAAAAACGAATTTAAATGGTGTTCTATAAATCTCTATCTATAAGTTTTTATTGCAATGTTTCTCTTATTCTGGCCTGTGTGAAGTTGTTATGGTAGTACCTATATAAATAGCGGTTCCTAACCTTAGAAAGTTACCTAGTGTAAAATGTTTCCCTGGAGTTGGTATATCAAACACATACTTCCAAAAACTAACTTTAAAGGTTTGTCACAGGTTTCTACAAGTTTTCTAATTTGCCACACTGTCATGTTTGTCTTATTCTGGCCTGTGTAAGGTTATCTACATAAAACGGAGCTACAGGCTCCTAAAGGTATGAAATTCCTATAGTAATCTGTCCCATTTAGTTTGTATATTATAAACATAATTCCAAAAACTAATTTATTTCCATAGATTTCTACAAGTTTTCAAATTTGCAACATTGCTATGTTGGTCCTATTCTGGTGAAGTTGATATAGTAGTAACTATAAAAATGGAGCTTTACAGGCTCCTAACCACAGGAAGTTCCTAGCTTAGCTGTTTCCGTTTAGTTTGTAAATTGAAAACATACTTCCAGAATCTCATGTTTAAGGTTTCCACAGATGTTTGCGAGTTTTTAAATTTACAATGTTGCCATGCTTGTCTTCTTATGGTCTGTGTGAAGCCATCATGGTAGTATCTATAGAAAAGGCACTTATAGGCTCCTAACCACATGAAGTTCCTATTATATCTCCACATTTAGTTGGTGAGGCGGTCGTGCGCTCGAGGTTAGCGCGTTAGACTTCTAGACTATGCTGAATGGCAGGGGTTCAATTCTCAGTAACGGAAAATCCGCAAACCAGCGAGGTATTCTGCCTAGTAAATCTTCTCTGGAGTAGTAGTCTTTATGCATGCCGTTGTTCGGAGTCCACGTTAAGCTGTATGTCCTTTATGTCTGAGACACAAACGCGCGAAACCAGCATAAGAGAGAAGGTCTTGTAAGGTAAAACAGCCGAAAAAGATTTAGTATCTATTAAAAACATTATTCTAAGAACTAATAATTTTAATGGTTTCCAGATTTCTACAAATTTTAAATTCTCAGTATTGCAAAGTTTGTTCTATTCTGGAGAAGTTGGTATAGTAGTAACTATAATAAAGGTCCTTTACATGCTCCTAACCATAAGAGTTAGTCCGTATAGTTTGTATATTAAAAACATACTTCCAAAAACTAATTTTGATGGTTTGCCATAGGTTTCTACAAGTTGCCAAATACACAACATTGCCATTATTCTGCTCTATATGAAGTTGTTATAATAGTATCAATATTAAAGGGATCAACAGGCTCCTAACCTTAGAAAGTTCATATAGGAATCTGCCTCCATTTAGTTTCTACAATAAAGGCAATTTTCAAAAAGCTGATTTTCCATGGATTCCTACAAGTTTTGAAATTCACAAGCTTGCCAGTTTATCTTATTCTGGTCTGCATGAAATTGTTATAGGCGTATCTATATAAAAGGGACTTGCAGACCATCACCACAGGAAGTTTCTACAATAAACTGTCTTTATCTAGTTTGTATATTAAAAGAATACGTTCAAATACTTTTAGGTGTCTTTCCATAAATACCTAAAAGTTTTCAAATTGACTGTATTACCACGTAGGTCTTATTGTAGTTTGTATGAAGTTGTTGTAGTATTATCTATGTAAAGGCTCCTAACCTAAACAAGTTCGTGTCGTGAACTGTCTCCATCTACTTTATATATTAAAATCATATTTCTAGAAACCAATTTTAATAGTTTTCCATAAATGTCTACAATATTTGAAATTCACAACATTGCCTTGTTAATCTTATTCTAGTCAGAGTATCTATATAAAAGGCACGTGCAGGCTTCTAACCAGGAGGTTCCTGCTGTTTCCATCTGTTAGTATATTAAAATCATACCTTCAAAAACTGCTTTTAAGGAATTTCAAGAAGTTATCAAATTCACAAAATTGCTACATACGTTTCATTTTAAAATTACCCACATAAATGGTTAGGAAATATCAATTTCAACTCCGCAAACACAGAAAAGTAAAAACAATGACCTCATAAAGGAGAAGATATGGACCAGATAGAGTAATCCATGCATATGCCCGACTGTAATTATGAATTTGCCTCAGTTGGAAAGGAAAGGAGTTTGCATGCAGTGCATGACGATTGTATGTAAATCCGTAGACAGGTGACCACCACGGGCTGCCGCTGGTGTCGGGGAAACCTACATTTGCACTGTTAATCCTTTAATGCATTTGCTATGTCACCACATTTACCGTCGAGTTTTATCTTCGACTTCCTACCGCATACTCGTCAAATGCACAATTTCTCCTGGATGTCAAATCTGAGAAGCAAACAATGCGAACGCGAAGTAACGATAAGTGATGATAAAGGCAAAGAGGAAGAAAGCAGGGCGTTGGATATTTCCGCATATTATACCTAATGTGTTAATTAATAATATTTATATATGATTCCATTTAGGAATTTAAGATATTGATATAGGCAAAATTAAGTAGTGTAGTTTTAGGGTGAATTCAACAACAAATCATATTTCATGAGTTAGAAGTTCACGTAAATATGCCTCCCTTGAAATGGATACGTTGTTTACTGTACCAAAATAAGATAGTAAAAAGTTTGGGTATCCTTTACGAAGATAAAAACTGTGAATTTTTTTGTATTACTAATACCTGGAGCGCTTTGGAAGGTCTACAAAAATACAAATTATAGTAAAAAAGCTAAATCGACAATAATAATGGTAGTTTCTCAAGAAAAATATATAAAATGATTCTGAAAACCTACAACAACGATTGACAACAAGTTTGAAACAACTTCAATTTTTTATCTTTCAGGAAAAACAACCATAAAAATTATTTTTAAATTTCTTATAATCCTTATAATCTTACATCCATTATATATTTCGGTTGTTTAAAAAAAATTAATAGTGGCATTGTATACAACCTGTCTTAAATTACTACAGGTATAATTTTTTAAAATCTGAAAAAAAGTTTATATCAATTTTAATTTAGCAACTCTGTCCCAAGCAAATCTAACTAGAACAAAAAAAAAGACCAAACCGCATGAAAACGAGATTGGTCCGCCAAATTTAGGTGAGAGAAAGCTATTTCCGATTAAAATCAAATTGGTTCCCTAGAAGAATACATACTTATTTCTATTCTATTAATAATCAGTAGCTACTATATTCTCTTAGAGTTAAGGGTCTTTACGCAAAGGACACTTTCCTACTCATTCTTCAAGTTACTTTGTGTATTTTTTGAATATACTGTGGTGTTTCAAGTGCGTAACGTAAGTGATCATAAATAGCAACAATTTTGTAGAATACTGGGGAAATAGAAAACAATAGAGAGCGAATATTTACAATATGGTATGTAATTGCAGTAGTGTCACCTTCATAATATTTAGCGGCAAACACTTGTAAACTGACATAAAATAATAACCGAGCATTACCGACGTTCAAATGATTACCTACATTTTAAAAACACAGGGTGTCCCATCTTGATTCCATAATCCTTCAGCAGGGTATTCTTGGGTCAAAAACAAGCAAAAAAAAGTTCATAAGTAATAAATGACTAACTAAAATAAGCTGTTACAGAAGATGAGGCTCATTTGCTTTAGCGTATGCATGAATTCTTCTTCTAAAAGAGCTTCGTATTCGTCCACAAATCCCCGGCCATGGCACAGGACCACGTCACCCAATCTAGTTACTGCCGAATGTTTCGTTTAGTAGTAGTACAGCAGGCTTCTATGTACCCTATTTTCTAACCCCTGGCATCCCCTCAATCACCATCGCCATCTATCTCTTCCTCTCCTACTTCCTCTGCCACTCATTGATCAAACCTTCCTGACATTCTAATGAATGCCAGGATGCCCGTTTATGCGAGGGAACTCAACTCTGCTGCCCTCCGCAAGCCTGACATAGTAGATCGTTCTCTACTCCCAGGAGGCTTAGGTGTCTTGTGAACTTAGAGCGGCCTGTGCGGATGCCTATCAGTAGATTAAGAGTCCGTCGGCTTTACCCAACACCCTTAGATTTTTCCGGTCCGGCTATAAAGAGTTTTGGCTGTCTACATCCCCTAAGTCTCCTCCATTCATCCTTCAGCCTCACGTGTGCCCACTCGATTAGGGTTGACGTGACCTGTTGCCTTGAAAAACCTAGAAAGGATTCCGGCCCCCGGTTCCCAGCTTGGCAGGTTTATCTAGTTGTCAGGGATGCCACAGTGTCCCGGTATCCGGACCAGTTTTACTTATTTCTGCCTTGCGGGTTCTTCAAGGGCGTTTCCGCTTTCATGGACGAAGGCTGACCACGTCATGGGTTAGCAGATGGCTTTGAGCGGCGCTTGGCTGTCGGAGCTCTTTCTTCTTGGGCATCACCAAGGTAGCATAGACTTCCGCGTGGAAAACCGTGGTATACTTCCCAAGTGCGAAACTCTCTTGTATCCCCGGGTTCTCCAGGTAAACTGCGGCTCCCGCCGACTCTTTGCTAGCTACACGCGTCCCGACGGTGTAGCAGACTAGGGAGCCCTGTAGGAGATGTACTTCGTTCCGATCCCACTGTTCCTTCTCAGGGATTGTGAGAGAGCACTTTCTTTCTAGTCTCAGTCGGTCCTTCGCTTTTATCACCCTGCAAGCAGAAAAAGGAAGTTCTTTTTCCGCCATCTTGGAGATGTATACGTGACCTGTATGATAGCTCCTTTGTCATGCCAGCGTCCGCCATCCCGCCTTCTAAGGTGGGCCGCCACGACCTCTTGCCTTATCCAAATAGAAACAGTTGACAACTCTGGTAAGGACTTCTAGCGCGGCCGTTGGATTTGTCCTCATTGCTGCTGTAATTCCCAAGCAGGCCAGTCTCTGGATCCTAGACAGTCTAAAGGTGATAGTGATCCGTTGCATACTTAGCCACCAGACCACCGAGTCATACTGTACTCTAAGTCTAATTACTGTGTAGAACCAGTAAAGAGTTCTAGGGCTTAAGTCTAAGCTTTTTCCCACCACCCGGCGCAGCTACCAAAAGGTCGCTATGGAACTTTCTATTGCTTTCGCGACTTCCAGCTTAATTTAATGTCTAGGGTCACTTCCAAGTACTTGCCCTCCTGATTAAGTGCCAGAGGCTCTTCGTACATTAGGGGTGTCCTAAGTAATCTATTTTCCGTCTTTTGGTAAAAAGTATCATCTCAGTCTTAGATGGGTTGACCGAGAGGCCGTTTTCGCCACTCCACCTCTCTATAAATCCGCAGGCTACTTGCATTCTTTCGCAGATGACGTTCAAAATCGGACCGGTCACAGGACCAGCCAATGTTTTGCTTAAGTACTTTCTTACTTCTAGGGAATAATGTGACGAGTTTGTAATGGCTTGTCATCAAATATTGCTTCCAATTTAATCCGTGGGCACTGAAGATATGCAACTCCTGTTTGGAAGAAAATTGGTCATAGTAATGGATCTTCTACAACACCAGCCCAAACTTTGATAGAAAAGCGCGTTTGATGACATGTCTCAACTATTGCATGGGGATTTTCATCGTTCCATATGTGCGCATTGTGGTGAACGTTTACTAACCCAACTACAAGAAGTTTCTCTGTTTTCAACGTCTTCTTCGATTAAAGCTTGCACCGGTTGATGCTGAATGGGATGTAGATGCTGCTTCTTAAGATTTCACCAAACAGTACGTTTTCTCCATGGTGGAAACTCGTCTTGTCCTGGTTGTTGATCTTCTTTTACTCTCACCAAAATTACTTCTTTTAATTGCACAGGTCTAACATTTGCTCTTTAACTGGTTTCTTTCGAGTTTACGCTTCCCGTCTTTCGAAAATGTTGGAATACTTTTACAAGTATTTGGTGGTAGGGTAAGAGTCTATCGGGATATTATTCACCATACAAATGCGAATTTCTATCGGCTAAACCATAAACAAAAACAACAGAGAAATTTTAACAAAAACCTAGTAACCCTTCTTAACGTTCAGAACTTCAGATCATGCAATTTGTTTAAGTCGGTACATATCCTGTGGTAAAAAATCAGTGTTTTCGCCGAAACTATGCTTATTAGGACTTTTTTGCTTGTTTCTGACCCAAGAAAACCCTGATAGTATTATGCAATCAATGTGGAACACACTGTATAGAATTCCTTAAAAATAGAATGGGGAGAATCAAGGCTTTTAGTAAAGTAAATGTAAGTAAATACTGTAAATTCTGTGAGTTTCAACGAATTATTAAGGAAATTGCAGAAGTGATAAAAACTACATATTTATTAATAATTAGCATTACAGTTAGGAACAATTAGTGTCTTACCATGGAATGGAGGCATAGTACAGCAAGACCTTGGCAATTTCATACTTGTTGAGGCCAGCTCTAGCAATACATTCGGCATAGCACAGAATGATGGGTCTTCCTTCCGTGTCGACAGTGCCTGAAACAGAAGAAACAGAAGAATCTTGTTAGAGACGCCTACAAACTCGAAATAAATATTAAAATTTAAATACAGTAAAATTCAAGCACGGTGTGAAACCTCATTACCATATGTATTTAGTCGAGACAAAGCCGTTAAAGAATGCTGCTTAGAATGAAGACCTCAAAGAGTCAAAGACACTTGCATGAAGTTTAATTTTAATATTATGTTAATTTGACAAGTAGTCTGCTGGCTCAGTGTGAATCTAATAGTGTATGTAATAGAAGCAGCTGAACGCTTATTATAGAGATGTCTTGATTAAGAAAAGTTCATTCGAGGCTAATTAAGGGAATATAAACGATGTCTAATCAATTTTTTATTAATAAAATTGATCAATTTGACGGTGTGCTTATGATTCATGATTTCCATTTTTAGGCGTAACATCGTAAAAATTATAATTTAATAAATTATGCTTTCCTGCAGTGCTGCTATGGATAGGCATCGAAGCTGAAAAATGGCGTTTCCAACTTTCGGCAGATCTTCTAAAGATCTTTGCCTGTTTATTTGAAAATTAACTTGTACTATTCCGATTTTCATCAAAATTTAGCTTATCGAGTTAAAACGATTTTTTCAAGGTAAAGAAAGATTTAAAATTTTATAGAAAACACTCAAAGAGTGTATACATTAAAAGTGGTTGAAATATACTAAATATCGAGAGAACAGGTTTCATGTTTATTTTTGGTAAATGCTGAGGAAATGGGCCGGCAGCCCGCAATTGATATATGAGGCGCTATCTAACTAGAAGACCACCGCATGAAAATATTTAAATTTGTTAACACCAGAAGATCTAGTCCCAGAACGATTGGGAACATGGAAGATTAGTGTTAGGAGCAGTGAATGAGGATCCGCATGTAATTCTAAGCTGTGAAGCATTGCTGGTATAAATAAAAGCAGCTGCTTCGTAACAATATTTGTCATTGCTAACAGCTGCATGATGAACATGTTGCCTAAACACGGCCGCTATTAACGTCATTAGTTTTGTTGGTGACTTGACAATTATAAATATATTAAAAATCTAAAAGTGTGCAACATCTAATTCAATAATAATCTAAACATATTTACTTAATTTTGCCATGGTAAGTTAGGTATATTTACAATTTATGCGACACAAAAAATGGAAGAGTGATTTAAAATAGAGCAAGGTTAAACATCCATAGCAATAATCCATTATTAAAAAAGTTTGCATACTTTACACACACCAAGCAGCACTTGAAGTAACGAAACAATAATTACTAGTTAACAATTCAAATTAAATGGAGAAACCGATATAAAAAAAATTTCGTTTTCTCTACTGCATCTTATCGCATCGATGGTGTTTGTATCGGCTTCAATATGCATATTTAATCTTCAGATTGTGGGTTACAGAAGTTTTTATAATATTAACGGTGTATCTTGGTATTGCAGTTATATATTTTTTGTTTTATTTAAATGTTGTAATGCCAACCATGTAAACCATAGTTTTTTAATGTTTTACATCAGACTCTAAGAAATATGCTTATCTCAACTATTTGCTCAATTTTCTTATGGTTATTTTCCAATATTACATAGGCAAGTGTTATTATTGTTATTTTCATGAGTTTTTTTGCGATTTTTACAATTTTTTTTTTGTATTGCTGCATTGAGTTATCAATTTGTATTTTGCCCGTTTTACTGTATCTATTACAAAGAAAAAGAGCTCAAATCGATATTTTAGGCTATTTTGCAGTTGAATTCAACGACTTCGTTCTACCAAGTTTCCACCATTTATGGCGTTTCATTTAATATATGTCACTGTCAGATCTTCTGTGTTTGCCAGTTTTACTGTATCTACTGCAAAGAAAAAGAGTTCAAGTCGATGTTTTAGACTATTTTGCAGTTAAATCCAACGACTTCGTTCTACCAAGTTTCCACCATTTAGGGCGTTTCATTTAATATATGTCACTGTCAGATCTTCTGTGTTTGCCAGTTTTACTGTATCTATTGCAAAGAAAAAGAGTTTAAGTCGATGTTTTAGACTATTTTGCAGTTAAATCCAACGACTTCGTTCTACCAAGTTTCCACCATTTAGGGCGTTTCATTTAATATATGTCACTGTCAGATCTTCTGTGTTTGCCAGTTTTACTGTATCTATTGGCAAACAAAGAGTTTCAAGCCGATGTTTTAGATATTTTGCAGTTAAATCCAACGACTTCGTTCTTAAACCGAAGTTTCCCCATTTAATGGGCGTTTCATTTAATATATGTCACTGTCCGATCTTGTGTGTTTGCCAGTTTTACTGTATCTATTGCAAAGAAAAAGAGTTCAAGTCGATGTTTTAGACTATTTTGCAGTTAAATCCAACGACTTCGTTCTACCAAGTTTCCACCATTTAGGGCGTTTCATTTAATATATGTCACTGTCAGATCTTCTGTGTTTGCCAGTTTTACTGTATCTATTGCAAAGAAAAAGAGTTCAAGTCGATGTTTTACACTATTTTGCAGTTAAATTCAACGACTTCGTTTTACCATGTTTCCACCATTTATAGCGTTTCATTTAATATATGTCACTGCCAGATCTTCTGTGTTTGCCAGTTTTACTATATCTATTGCAAAGAAAAAGAGCTCAAGTTGATATTTTAGGCTATTTTGCAGTTAAATCCAACGACTTCGCTTTACCAAGTTTCCGCCATATATGGCGTTTCATTTAATATATGTCACTCTCAGATCTTCTGTGTTTGCCAGTTTTACTGTATCTACTGTAAATAAAAAGAGCTCAGCTAGATATTTTGCAGTAAATCCAACGATTCCACGTTATGAAGTTTCCGCCATATATATCATTTCACTTAATAAATGTTACTCTTATAAAGACAGATATTTGTTTAAGGTTATCTATGTTTGTTGCAGATATTTTATCCGTAGCTTTTGTAGAGGATGTCCTTTCCATTGCTTTTCCCGAGTATGATCTTTGCATTTATACTATTCCTTCTGTAATTATATGTTGCCTATAACTATCAAATTTATAGATTTTTAAAATTGAAATCACGGGAGTATATTTATGTATGTTGTTCGAAATGCTTTGCTAATTAAGCGTATGAGGGATATTCTAATAGAATGTCATCATCATCATTCATCCAGTTTTTCAATAGAAAGTAGTGTAGCCATGCAACGTCTTCCTATTTCCATTGGTGTAAATAGAGTCTTAATTATGCATTGTTTTGTACGTGCGCAATTATCAGATAACCGGAGGCGCGACCTGCGATTTCTATTCAAGGTATGCAAATCGAAGACGCCGCATGCAAGAGGAGAACATAACAAAATCAAACTTGAACTGCAACCGTGTGCATTCTACAGAAACAATTTGTATCTGTAATGAACCCACCCACATTTAATACAAGAAGATAGTTGTTGAGATGTGTATATTGAGCACGTATACTCGGTGCAATCCTTGCTCGGACACGCGGCGCTTAGTCGTCTTAACAGATCCTAGGCCACGAGGATGCTTCCTGTCCCTGTGCCCTTAAGGCTGAACAAGGACCACAACTGAAAATCCGTTTGAATTCTCGTAAAATGAATTGGTGTACACGCGCGACTCCGCTTCTCACGGCCTGCAAACGCCTGACCCGCGCTGATTACCATAGATCAATCTGGACTCCCGGTGCACCTACACCAACTCGCCACCACCTGCACTATTCTATTTTCATTTCGTTTAGATATCCAAAAGGGCAGGGCGTTTCACTTCTGGGCTTATCTGATATACTAATTTCCAGTTGCTGTTTAGGACTTTAACTGTTCTTTTCTTTTCGTGATTTTTCAATAGGGATTATGGTAAGCTCGTGTCACACGTGTCGTTCTAAGTGCGGGCAGTTGATGGGAGAGCTAATGGAACACGTCGAGTGTTTATTGGATAGGATTGATCGAGATTGAACCCATTATAGGGACATCAAACTGAATGGGTGTTAAACGTTTAAATAAATATTTAATTAAATTATTCAAGTTTTAATTGATTACCTGCATTACATTATCTACAATTGTAAAAATGTGGTTGTTGATCTATTTTTACAAGATGCTATGTGAAAATTTAAAGTCATTAAATTTTACATCATTAAACTATTTCTAAAATAAACAGAAATATGCTGGAGACTTCAACGACGGATTAAACTACAAACCCCCTAAAAACAGTATGATATTTGTGTCTCCACAAAATTCATTGGAATTAAAATATATAAGTATGAGTTTGCGAAAAGCAGGAAACTTTCTGAACTTTCCTATAACAGAACAAGCGACAACGCTTTCAAACGAAAACCAGTACGTTCATTTAATTCCTTTATATGTGAAAATAAATCATATGAAAATATTTAAGTTTGGATTTGTATCCATGTTAAAATAAAGAGAAATCTTCTGGAGATTTGAATGCTACATTAGCTAACAAACTTTACGACAAACCAACTTTTCCTGAAAAGGTAATTCAAAAGTACTGAACTATAGTTCCACACGAAATCGGACATTACATCCTATTTTCTTTTTAATTTTATTCATATATACAGAAACTGATGAAAACAACAACTTTTGCTCTTGTAGTTGCGCCAATAAAATACGGAACCAACCTTAAAAATATTTAGGGCAAGCAGATTAGAAAATGTAATAAAAATTAGGAATGAGACATATTTATTATTCATTTTCTTTCTTTTTGTGTTCGAGTTGACTGTGATTTATTTTTATTGGGTTATTTATTTTGAACCATTTTTTGTCACACCCAATCTGGCTGAAGACACTCTTGTCAGATGTATTAGTTGTTGAAATTAATGGTTAGTAATATTAGGGTAAAATTACGTAAATAACAATATTTGTTGGTTGACATTTGGACTGTTTAATATAATATAATATAATATCTGTATGTGTAGAAGTAATTGCATTGTTTTCCATCATTATGTAGTTGGTTGCATAGTTTATTGATCCCATAAAAAAATTTAAAATCAGGGAGACAAATGGAATTATGTAGACCGTTTAGTAGTTTATCAACTACAAGAAAATCCATAGCGTACGAAACAAGACTCATCTTGTAGAATTGGTTGCATAATTTATCGACACCAATTAAAAAAAAGTTAATTGTGAGAAACAAATGGAATTGTGTAGAGTTGGTTGCATAGTTCTATCAAATTGAATACAATCATAGCGTAAGAGATAATCACATTACATAAAGTTGATTGCTAGTTTATCAACTCTCATGCTGTTGTTAGCCCGCAACATCCCACAATTTAGGCGGGGGGGGGGGGTATTGATCTACTCTCCCTTAGTGATCAAGTCTCGTGGGAGAGAAGCGCCGTTTTAACACAACCTTCTGGTCACCCATCCAATACTAACCGGAGCCAATGCTGCCTTAATTCTCCTGATCGTACCTGAACTGGCAACGAATGTGTGCAACCCGGGACTCATCAACATCCATAAAACAAGTTAAACATAAGAGCCAAATGGAATGGTATAGAGTTAATTGCATAATTCTACACTCTACGAAAATCCATAGCGTAGGAGGCAAAACATATCAAGCAGAAATTATTGCATAATTCTATCAAATCCAATACAATCATAGCGTAAGATATAATCACATTTTGTAAAGTTGGTTGCTGTTTATCAACCACCATAAAACAAGTTAAATATAAGAGACAAATGGAAAGGTACAGAGTTGGTTGCATAATTCATCAACTCCAATTCAATCATAGCGTAAGAGATAAACCGCATTGTGTAAAGTTGGTTGCTAGTATTTACAACTCTCATAAAACAAGTTAAACGTGAGATACAAATGGAATTGTGTAGAAATGGTTGCATAATTTATCTACACCGATTAAAAACAAGTTAAATGCGAGTAACAAATGGAATTTTGTAGAGTTGGTTGCATAGTTCTATCAAATCCAATACAATCGTATCGTAAGAGATAATCACATTATGTACAGTTGGTTGCTATCAACCCCCATAGAACAAGTTAAACGTGAGAGACAAATGGAATTGCGTAGAATTGGTTGTATAGTTCGTAGACTACCATAAAAAAATTAAATATGAAGGACAAATACAATTATGTAGAGTTGATAGTTACTTAGTTGGTAGTAGTTCAATAACTCCAACAAAATCCTAGTATAAGAGACAAACCGCATTATGTAGAGTTAGTTGCTAGTTTTTCTCAACTCCCATAAAACAAGTTAAACGTGGGAGACAAATGGAATTGTGTGGAATTAGCAAAATCCTAGTATAAAAGACAAATCGTATTATGTACAGTTGGTTGCATAATTTATCGATGTCATAAAAAAAGTGAAATTGAAAGACAAATGGAACTGTGTAGTTGGTTGCATAGTTTATCAGGTCAAATAAACTTAAAACGTAAGAGACAAATCGTATTATGCAGAATGGGTTGTAGAATCAAACGGCTCCTATAAAAACAAGTAACATACGAGAGACGAATCGAATTGATTAGAGTTGTTGCATAATTTATCAACTTCGATGACATGATGGCGTTAGAGACAAATCACATTATGTACAGTTTGTTGACTAGTTTATCGATTCCCGTGAAAAAATTAAATGTGAGAGACCAATTGAATTGTGTAGAGTTGGTTGCATAGTGTATCAACTCCAAAGAAATGGTAAGATAAGACACAAACCGCATTACGTAGAGTTGGTTGCATAGTTAATCGATTCCCATAAAAATAGTTAAATGTGAGCGGCAAATGGAATTGTGTAGAGTAGATTGCATAGTTTATCAGCTAAACGCAGAGCAGTACAATAAAATTGTGCTATAACAAGATTTCAAAATCATGATATTATTTTTTGCAAGGTAATGCACCCACTCACATATACACTGTAACATGATATTGGTGATGCCATGGTGTCCGCATTATCTGGAAGTATATTGCTAACATCTGGGTTTCTAATCATCAAGTAGTAATCGAGTTTTCTTGGCTCTGGTTAAAGAAAAACTCGACTCTCAAACAATATTCCCGACAATCGATTCCTACAGAAATACCAGTTGTTTGTGGTAATATGAGGAAAATTTGTTGATTGTTAATGAAAAAGGGCTACCGATTTTTGATGAAGAAAATAGTGGACGGATTCAAACTTTACGATAAAATTAACAACTGCATTATTTTAGAAACCAATCAGTATTTTTCTTTATTTAATATATCAATTTCTGTTTTTATGGGTATATTAAAATCATATTTCATACATTTGAATAACCCATATCTAAAATTAATGAAACATTGAATGGTTTGCTTGACAACCAACATTTTGTATAAAAAACGCAGTAACAAAACGCATTTCTATTCCTTTTTTGGAAAATGGAATTTTATCTGAGTAAAAGCGTGCATTTTTTAGAAAGATTGAATTCAGTTGTATTAAGGTCGAATTAAACTCCTTGTGCGTTCAAGCATGCGCGCATTGATGGACAAAGTCATGCACACATTGTTAATGAGTTACCTAATAAGGACGAATCGAGACCACTTTATCTGCCTCTAATCAAAGGCTCGTGGATGAGTAAGTAGTACATACAGTCCTGACACATACATATTGATCGCATCGCTAAAAATCTGAAATTCCATACTACTGCTATTTTTTTGTTAAAGGTTTCTTGCTTTCCATGGTATACGAAACAATTTTATCGTTTTCGCCTCGTAAATTTCAACATAAAATATCTTGATATGTTATAAGGAATTGAAATTAATTGCAAATGAACAGCCATCACCCACAACCTTCATTTTCATTAGCTTCCGTCAACACAAATTGAACTTTATAATTTACTATACACATAAAATCTAATTCAACTAGTTTCCTTTCGTACGTCACCTACATCCAACCTTACTAATTTTCAGACCAATAACAAGACATGAATATTTCAAAAGGTCAAAAATCAAAATTTGGGTAAAAACTAGCACGACTCAATCCCTTCAATAAATGTGTTTGATATGATAGTCATGATTAGTTCAAGTGCAAGTAAGACATCAATGGTTTGACAGCAAATCTTAACAAGATATGACTCTCAGAGAAACTGAGCGGTGATGATGGAAATATAATTTTTACCAAACAACCATGTAATTATAAATGGAAATAATTACCTTAACCCAACGTATAATATTTGTTTACTACGCCTTTTCGTTTTAGAGGTATTGAATCAAAATTTAATTTGCAATTAAATAATTCATTCATGCATAATGTGGTGATGGTAAATTAAGGTAGGCAGCCTTTCTTTTTCAACTCATTCATCAATCATGGCAGGTCATGGTTTTGATTAGGGTAGGTGGGGGTGTTTCTGATTATTTTAATTATATTTATAATTAGAAATCCGTTTTAATAATAGACATACAGGTTTTTGCATACAAATGTTCGGTTAATTTTTAAACATAAAGATGTATTGAGGTGGCACATTTTAAATTATCGTTTTCTTTTGTTATTCATGTCCATACTTGAAATTGTTTACTTTTATACATGAACTTTAAATTCTTCCTTTTTAAACATTTTAGTAAAATTTTGTATAAATTCCAATACTACTATGTTATCAGTGGCAGAAGTCGAACTGGTTCGTAATTCGTATGCAAGGTGCTCATTGCGGAATTCGTATGTGAACTACGCTTTGCAAAATCCATAAGTACGCTACGCAGAATCGGTACGCCAAGTACGCTCTGCAAAATTCGTACACGAATAGGATTTGCAGAATCCGGATGTGATGTACGTTTTGCATAATCTACACGCGAAGTACGCTACGCGGAATCCGTACGCGAAGTACACTCTGTAAAATTTGTATACGAAGTACATTTTCCAGAATCCAGATGGGAAGTACGTTTTTCAGAACTTTGATGATAACTAAGCTTTGCATAATTCATAGATGGAGTACGCGTTGCAGAATCTATATGTGAAGTAAACTTTCTAAAATTCGTATACGCAATATGTTTTTCAGAATCCGGATGTGTAGTTTTGCAGAATCCATAAGTACGCTTTACAGAATCCGTATGAGAAGTAGTTTTGCAGAATCTATAAATACGCTACGCAGAATCGGTACGCGAAGTACGCTCTGCAAAATTCGTACACGGAATACGGTTTACAGAATCCGGATCTGATGTTTTGCAGAATCTACATCCGAAGTACGCTACGCAGAATCTGTACACGAAGTATATATTCTGCAAAATTCATATACGGAGTATATTTTGCAGAATCAGGATGGAAAGTACGTTTTCAGAACTCTGATGCGAAGTAACCTTTGCAAAATTCATAGACGGAGTACGCGTTGCATAATGTGTATGTGAAGTACGCTTTACAGAATCCGTATGCGAAGTACGTTTTGCAGAATCCATAAGTACACTTTGCAGAATCCATATGCGAAGTACGCTCTGCAAAATTCGTAGACGGAATAGGATTTGCAGAATCCGAATGTGATGTACGTTTTGCAGAATCTACATGCGAAGTACGCTACGCAGAATCCGTACGCGAAGTACGTTCTCCAATATTCGTACACGGAATATATTTTGCAGAATCCGGTTGGGAAATACGCTTTTCAGAACTCTGATGCGAAGTGAGCTTTGCAAAATTCCAAGACGGAGTATGCGTGGCAGAATCTCTATGTGAAGTACACCTTCTAAAATTCGTGTACGCAATATGTTTTTCAGAAACCGAATGCATAGTACGTTTTGCAGAATCCATAAGTACGCTACGCAGAATGCGTACGCGAAGTACGCTCTGCAAAATTCGTACACGGAATACGATTTGCAGAATCCGGATGTGTTGTACGTTTTGCAGAATCCACATGCGAAATACGCTACGCAGAATCCGTACGCGAAGTAAGCTCTCCAATATTCGTATACGGAGTATATTTTCAGGATCCTGATGTGAAGTACGTTTTTCAGAACTCTGAGGCGAAGTAAGCCTTGCAAAATTCATAGACGGAATACGCGCTGCAGAATTCGTACGTGAAATGCACTTTCCAAAATTCGTATACTGAGCACGTTTTTCAGAAACCGCATGCGTGCACGCTTTGCAGATGTGTGTGCGAAATACGCTTTGCAGAATCCTTAGTATTTGAAGTACACTTCCATAATTCGTATACGGAGTACGTTTTTCAGAATCCGGATGCTAAGTACGCTTTGCTCCTTACACAGAGTATGCTTTACAAAGTTCGTATAAAGAGTACGCTTTGCGGAATCAAGATATGAAGTACGATTTTTCAGAATCAGGATGAGAAGCACGCTCTGTAGAACCTTTATACAAGTATGCTTTGAAAAAATTGTATATGGTGTATATTTTGCAGAATCCGGATGAGAAGTACGTTTTTATGATTCTTGAAGTGAAGTCAAGTTTTACAAAATTCATATACGGAGTATGCTTTGAATAATACGTGTGTGAAGTATGCGTTGCGAAAATCACATATGGAGGAAGCTTTGCAAAATTCGTATACGGTAGTACGCTTTGTAGAATCTGTATGCTTGATTTATATATAAAGGGTGTTCCAAAAAAAAAGGTGGTCAAGTGGATGAATTTCATTAATGCAAACGCATATCGTAACTTTATATGCAACGCACTGCAGTAGTTTCCACTGTCAAATGTTGTATTGCGAATAGAACAGCAATGCTTACTATTTCGTGTGAATACATCATTTGTGCCCTTTCTCTTTAACTAAACGAAAGTACTTGTTTCTCCAAGTAATTTTACAACAGAATCGTGTTTCGTTATAACCAATTTCATATTTATAAGTGGGATTATGTATAAGCGGTAATAGTTACGACATGGCTTAACATACCTGTCTGTTAAAACTTGTAAACAGTA
>JABXWE010033995.1:0-15323 GCA_014611495.1 Limonius californicus
GTCCGAGGCACCCAGAGAAACGAATGGGTATTTCGCTTCGTATATCGCGAGGGTATACTTCCAGTTTCCACGCGCAAGCGTAGCTGTGGTAAGCTATCTCACTCTATTACATTTTCTCTCCTCACTCTTTCCTTCTCTCTCTCCTTCCTCACTCCTTCATCTCTCTTTCCTCTTTCTTCTCTCTTTCCCCCTTCCTTTCTTTTTACTCCTTCCTTTCTCTTTCCTCCTCGGCCCTTTGCAGGCCACAGTGACTGAAGAATCGGGTATCCTCCATGGACCTGGTGGACCGAGTCTTCACCAGGCTAGGTAAGGACCTAGGCCGTCGCCCATCCAACCACGTATCCTTGAGGCTCTGCAGGTTGTCCACACACGACGCTCCTATTTGGCGGTCACGTTTAATATGGATTTCTTCATACACCCCCCTCACTAGTGAGGTACCAGTTTGGTGGCACTGGTCAGTCACGGACAGCACTCCCTTCACCGCTACCTTAAAGTAGAGACCCAGTGGGCACCATTGGAGGTGGAGATGTCCTCCTTATGCGCCAGATACTTCAGTTTTGCACTTGATTGTACCTTGCTTCTTCGTTAGGTATGTGCAGACGACATTGGCTAAAGAATCGGGTATACCCCATAGATATGGCCACCAGGCTAGGTAAAGAGTTAGGCCGCCGCCCAGCCGCCACGTATCATTGAGGTTTTACAGGTCACCCACACGCGAGGCCCCTAATTGGCGTCCACGCTTATGTGGATTTAGTTGCTGATTGAAGGCTGTTTAAATAATAAGAGACGAAAACATGTTTGACATAACCATGTATTCGTCAACTACTTTTAAAATAGCCTTCAATCAGCAACTAACCTCAGGCGTATAAATATAAATAAAATATTCAGTATCTTCTAGAAGATATTAGAAAACAACACTAAAATCAGGGTTTTTGTAGCGTGGCTCAGGTTCATGGTAGGATTTTGTTCCGCAGGATTCTATTCTATGAGATTATTGAGTCCAGATTTTCATTATATACCATGTATTAATAAAATTATACAAGGTTTTTTTTTTAATTTCTATATAGAGTGCTTTTTTATTGGCCATGGTTACAATAAAAGATGTTTGTATAAATATGGAACCGAAAACACTTTGTTGAAGAATTACAGCAGTTTTCTGGTCCATAACTTTGCCAATTAAAGATTGGAAATTTCTGGAATAAAATAAAATAAATAAAAATTTCATCTGGATTAATGGTGTCGCTTGAGGACGCGAGTAACTTTAATTATATCCATATTATTTGAGCATGTATTTAAGTGTTTCGCAGAAAGTGCCCATGTCACTGTTTTTAGTATTGTGGAAGTGCTACGAATTATACCCTAGATGTTGTATAAAGTCCAAAAGCAGATTAATGTCCCTTGAGACATTTTAGTACATGAATCCCTTCAAATACATAACACACTTAATGTTTGACCACTCAAAATAATTTTTAAGCTACTGCTATCGAAAGCTGGGTGTCATAAAATTTAATGGAGATGAACTTTCGCCTTCTCAGATAAATGGAAGGTAGTACCTCAATACATTTATTTTAAAAATATAAACGATTACTGTTATTGAATTGTTAGAAAGCTTATCTGCAATGCTATCGAAGAGAAATATAATCACGTGCGGCATTCAAATCACCAGCCATGTTTATCCTTACTTTTAAATTTACATGTGACAATGGGAACAGAATTGTTACTTATAGAGTACACGTCGCTTATTGGAATCACGGATAATGTAAGAATTTGGGTATTGTTATCATTTTCGCGAAGAACGGACCTGACGTATATGACTACATAGAAAAAACACCGTTTGTAGTAATCATGATCGGTTTATATTATCATTTTCTTAGGACTGTTTTCGTCCATCAGCAATAACTTTGTCTGCATGCATTTTGTGTTTGTATTTTCAAGTACAAGTGGTACCGGACCTCTCTTTGTCGTACGTTAACAGCCTGCCGGCTGGTTGACAGCAGCTAACCCATTTCTATTCTAACCCGTTGCAATGGATGACATAAAAAGACGTAATATTAGCTTAAAAGAAAAAAAGAACAGTTAGAACTGTATGACAAGTTGTCGAAAATAAGCCAGCGAAATGCAGTTGCACAGGTAAACATTTCATAATCAGTTTTGTCTAAACTTTAAAAGGAAAATGTGTTGCAATAGAAGAGCGTGATGGCCCATTGACGCTCCAGAAAAAATTTCCGAAGAAATGAAAAAGGAAAAGAATATTTCGTTGCAACAGGAGAATGGTTTCAACATTTATTATTATCAGTTAGTGATTGTTATCAAAACCCCTAGTCCCGATGTGATCGCATTAAGCGGCATAGTCGAAGTTATGTCGACTGATTTTGTGGTGCTATACAAAATTTGGTGCGGTTGTGGCGCAGCGGTTAGTGGCGCGTGGTAACGAGTAGGTCCCTTATGTTTCTGTACATTACTTTACACGCATGACACAGGCATAAGTGAGAAGCTCCCCACGCTCTCTCTCGAGAGTCAAACAACAATAAAGACATCAGGAATTACCTTCATGCTTACATATGAAGAGCACGAGTGCGCACTATGAGTGCTAACCGTAAGCATAAGGGACATAAAGTTGACTAATAGTGGTATTTGAGAAACTATTCAGTGCAACAAATCCATCTTTCAAATTAGAATGGCTTAAAACTGAAACGTTTGGATTTACACGTTTTTATATGATTCCTCATTGCTTCACTTATTTTTTTTTGTAAAGACAAGCGCGTGAATTACACTAGTTTAGGTAGTTTGGCTAGCACTGCAAAAATAGTTAATTGTGTTATTTATTCCCAGATATTAAAATTAAAAATTTGGAAACCTTTACGGTTATTCGATTCTAATCAATTTATTGTAATAATTATTTTAAGGTGGCTGTCAACAGTAATATATATTACTGTTGACAGGGTTATATAACCCTTAAAATGATAATGTGGCAAGTACACCAGTGCACCCGGCTAAAAATGACGCTCGGGGGATATGCAATCTGGAAAAGTATACTTCCTGCAGTTTGTATATCGTTCAAAATCGTGAGAAGCCAGATATAATTGCCAACTTTTAAATAATTTAAAACGGAACCTCAATAGGTTAAATACCCTGAATTATGAGTTTAATAACGTGGAAAAGTAAGCTTAAAATGTTAAACTGGAACGTTAGATGACAGTTTAGCACCACCTCTATAATTATTTATTACTTAACCATTTCTAGACGTTAAAAAGCAAAATAATTACAAAGATTTCAATGCTCGCTTAGCTAAGTAACCTGAAGTTTAAGTATCAACACTTGCTGCAGTATGTAATTATTTAGAGATAATGTTTAAATTTAACAAATACTCGAGAAATAATTGCATCGCATGCGCTCCTTTACAACATGCCTTTTTTCCTCCATAATCAGTGTTTTATTGAACTTACAGGTAAGTAGAAAGCAAAGTTGTTCGTGGGAATACCGTTTCATAATATTACTGATCAATGTTTGATATTAAACATTGTGACTCATTCATTATTGGGTTCAATAATTCATCATACTTTGAATCATGCCGAGTTATGCGAGTCGTAATCTTCGGAAAATATTTAAAGGCGTGAATGCAAAAAACTACTACGTAATTTTAGAACTGGAATGCTAAATCAACCGACAAACCCACTTCTATTGTTTGACATTGTGGTTATAAATAATGGGACACCGTTAATATTATTTAAAAAATGCATGCACAAATTAAATAGCAATAAAATTAAAGTCAAACACGGAAGTTTCTACGCCTGCTGAGTTTGTTAATACATAGTTTGAAGGAATGTCCTTTATTTTTTACTAGTCTAAAGAGAACTAAAATTTCAAGGAATATGCCGTAACTATAGCGAACAATATGGCAAGTATTAATTTATAACCTTGTAATTAAGTACATCCGAAAAAAAGTAATAAATGTAGTTTATTAAGTCCATAAAATGAACAAAAATGTTAATAAAGCAAGAAACTAGAAACTCTTTATATAAATTATGAACAGTGCGCGTTTGAGTCGAACTATTAGTTTTATGGATTTATCATTGATATAATTGCATTTCTGTTATTACAACTAAAAGCCAATGTTGAAGGGTAAATCATGATGCGACATTGTGTAATTCTAATTATAGTGCACGTCGCTTAATGTGATCACATCGAAGATATTATACAATGGCTGGTATAATATACACATAAAAGACTTATTTTAATAAATTAAGAAATCTATATGGTCTTCAGTATCTTGAAGCTGTTGGCAGATTTATTTCGTAAAACCTGATAGTAAAGTTTAATGGAAGATGTTTACATACATTAACGACTTGTTTTGGAAGCAACTTAACAAGCTGCTATTTCTCTTAGATTGCCACTTTATTCTCAGTACAGCAAAACCATTGTATGTGTTAGCATACAATGCAGGAATACTGCATATATACGACATACTGATGATCATATTTTTATTTTATTCTGAAGTAGAAGAAAAACAATGTATTACAGTTTCAATATTGGAATAGTTATTGGTGTTACGATTAGAAATTATATGGAAGTTTTTGCATGTGTAAGTTTAAAACTGATTTTAACTTTAAAGTACGACACTTTAACAAAGTTACTAATATGCAATTTCGTCATTTTTAAAAAGTAACCCATTGGATGCTCATACCTTGTTTATACTTGGATCACAATTAAATCTCTCATTCACATAACTGAAACACATTGTCTAATTGTTTAGATAGACATTTTCACCAACATGGAGTTTGTATGTTTTGAAAATGTGGACTTTATGTAACAAATAAAGCTTATTGTTTTTTTGTTACTACATTTTACTGCTACAGTTAAGAAGAAATGGTTAATTAAATATTTAATTGTTACATAAAAAGAGAGGTGGTTTGTTTATATCTCGAAACAATATTCCCTACGTATTTGCGTATTTGAGTATTCACATTCGAATTATGTCTAATAATATATCTATTGTAGCGGTCTGAATTTGCCATTATGTTTATATTATTACAGACAGTTGAATTTGGGGATATTATGCTCATAATTTTAAATTTTAATCTATACTCGCATAAATATTTCATGTAAAATGTAAGTGCTGATTAATTTTAGTTGGCGTTTGAAAATCACGCCTCATTGATCTTGGGAACAGCCGTTCCTTCATACGTATATATTTTTTTGTAAAGGGCCTGTCTTTTACGAATAGACTAATTTATGAGGGCTACAAACATAATAAACACCAACTTTCATATACAATGAATGAAATTATAAAAGAACTATCCATTCGATAGTTGAATGTAATGATTCCATATTTAAAGCATTTTATTTCAGCTTTTACTTTCAGCTATTTATTGCAGGTAAATAGGGTAACAATATGACAATATGGTGATCTCAAGTACGTAAGATATTCCACGAAAGCTGTCTTTAACGCGGCCTATTCTTGTGATAAATTGTTGGTTTAGGTTAGCCTATAACCTGCCTAAATTATTACTTTTTTGTCGAACTAAACCCTCATATGTGATATCCCAAGCATGAACGTGTTAATTAAATAGTAAATTATGGGAGTTATTTGTTTAGTTTGGTTCTTCAGATTTTTAACAGCTAATTAACTTATTTTTACGAAAATTATTAGTTCCAAAATTAATGGGGCCATAAAATTCGCGTTGTTCCTAAAAATGAGGTGCACGTGCAGTGGATTCTCACGATCGCGTAATCCTTTTGGCCTATAAAAGCAGAAGTAAGTTGTTATGGAAGAGGAATCTTGATCTAAACATCAAGAAGCACAGTTCCTTTACAAGTTCCCTTAACCCTTGACGATTGCGCCCTGAGGTATCTCGGCAGCAGCGCCAAGTTCCCTTAACCCTTCACCTGCCAGTGCTTTGAGGTATCTCGGCAGCTACAGCATCCCTTGACGATTGCGCTTTGAGGTATCTCGGCTGCTGCGTCAAGTTCCCTTAACCCTTCACCTGCCACCGCTTTGAGGTATCTCAGCAGCTTACGGTTTCCCTGGATCACTGCATCTTTAGCATTTTGGTTTACTGAGCAAATAGTTTAAATTTCCGAAGGAAATCGATATACTTGAGATCACGTCGCACTACCTCGGCTAAGGTTTCCTGCAGTTTCCTAGCCTGAACAGGTAAATACCGGAGATAGTTAAATTGCACTGTCTGCAGTTAATATTTACGTTAATAAAAGTATTAAACCTCTCTGGTGCTTTATTTCACGCATTTATCTCAAGTACTCTAGATCCGAACCTAAGACGATCACGACGAATCACGACGAATAAAAGATAAACACAACACAAGGGTCCGTAACGTTACACTATAATACAACTATTAACATGTTTTTTCCTCAAGATTTCTTGTTCTCATTGCCTGTTGTATATCATATCTTCAACTTCTTCTCGGCCCTTGTCTTTTTAGTGTTTTGGTCGGACCCCATTCTACTATTTTTCTGGGCCATCTACCATCATCCATCGTCTTCATATGTTCAAACCATGTTCACCGTTTCTTTTCAACTTCTTTTCCAATGTTTGTTTCTGAACTCATACTTTTCTTTATGGTTTCGTTTCGTACGCGCTCCAAGCACATTTTCTTTCAACTTCCTCCCAGACAATTAATTTCGATGGCCTCTTCCTTTTTGATTAATCTCGTAGTACAGATCCGCCGATGGTTACACTTTCCACGATATCTTTATACATAATATATTCTTTTCTTCGCTTTCATCTTGATATTTTTTCCCACAATACGGAGGTTAGTGACCTTATTACGCTTCATAGGAATTAATATTCTATTTTAATTGCCGGTCTTATGTAGATTACAATTTTCATTATTTTCTAAAATTGCATTTATGGGAGGCCACTTTCGAAACTTGTTTGACGTGTTTATTTAGTCAGTTGACGCCGGCCAAAAGGAATTCTTAGACCCCTTTTGTCCGCAGCATGGTCTTAGAAATGTTACGTTTCTCGGAAATCGCACGTGTAGGATTTGTTATAGAACTCCTGCGCCATATTTCGCAATGTGGTGTAATAATTTCGGCCGATGGATATTCGCGTTGAGTTTCCTTTTCATTCGAATTTAACATCTTCTTCGGCCCGGCCACCCGATGCCATTTCGGGGACCCTTGAAAATTAAGAAAAAAAGAGTAGACGCTAGGTTTTGGGAGTGAACTGACGTGTTTTCCTTTGGATACCGAGTTGTGTCGCAGCTCCTCTGCTAATTGAGTTATCGTTTCCTTTTTTGCGTTAGGCAAAAGAATCTTCGACTTGTGTCGGATAAAAGCTATCAAACCCATGGAAGTTCTGTGTTTCGAGCCGTTTTAAGTGATCCTCCCGTACAGCGGCGGAGATCTTGACATCATGAAGTTCCCGTCTCCTCTCTCTCGACGTCGAAAAAGCCCTGGCCGTAGTGTTATCTCCATTTGATCCAATCTTCAGGGGAATGCCAGCGAATTTTTCCCGCTTCCCGAAGATCTTAGGAACACCCCAGTTGTGCCTCTCTCTGTTCCCTACCGAACAACAGTAAGGTAAGAGAAATTTTAATTGTATGGTGAAAACTTTTCCCGAGTTTAATTTTCAAGTTTCAAGTGCTGAATCCTTTTTTTAAATGCGACGTAAAGCGACCTTCAGTCGCCAGTTGTTCTTTTTTCTTTTGGTTAAGTAAAGGATAATCAGCTGAGCTAAGCTATAGGCCTTTTTCCACCTTTCCTGTTGCGGGTCGACGAAAAAGCTCGTTTGGCTCGTAACAACTTTGGATAGTTTCTTCACTACTATTGCCCAATTTATTAGATTAGACCCAGGTATTTACTTGTTAGATATGTAAGTTTTCCAACTGTAGATTTATTACAGGATTGCCGTCGCCAACAGGTTTTTACATGTTTGTCCTGACCGGTTACACTCGCCTTTCAGTTTTTTACCATGTAATGTAAGTCATCTTGGTCTTCGCCAATTATGACTTCAAAACATTTCATTTCCTACTGTTAGTCCCATTTGTTTTCATTTATTTGTCCACCTGCTGAGGACTCTATCCAAATAAATTTTGAAGAGAGTGGGTTGTAGACATAATCCCTGACAGTGGCATTTCGTTGTGTTGATAGCATCAGTAAGTGGTTTCCTGTTTTAAACTCTTGTAGAATTTTTATTATAGAGTTGCATGGTAGCTCTTAGGGGGGTAGGTTCTATGTCTAGTGCTTCCATAGCTCACAACATTATACATATTGGTACGCCATCGTAGGCTTTTCCTAAATCTATTATCTATGTGAATCTCGACTTTTTTGCACCCTTTTTCTACCGCTGTCTTTAAGGTAAATGTGTTGTGGATCGTTCAGCACGGAAACTTGCCCTAGTTTCTAGTTATTCAGTTTATATTTCGCTGCCACTTTAACCTTGTTTAAGGTAGCTAGTGACGTGGTGCACTAGCCCAGGAGGATCGCCGGTGTTAGGTACTCTCCGAGGTACCACGCTAGCATTGTGTCACCCAAGTGATGACCATGAGGATCGTTGCATGACTTTGTATTCTGTTTGACCAGTACTCGCACTTGTCCGTCATGCTGCTTCACCTAGTATGTTCATAACAGTAATTCCTTGATAATTCACGAGGTTATCCTTACTACCCTGTTTAGGTATGGTAGTTATATACGAGGATCTCCATTTTTCTGAGATATGTACGCCATTAAGAGACCGTCCACAAAGGTTTAGTATCATTCTCAGCAGTTGTTCTACTAGAAGAAAATTAAAATACTCGACCCACCTATGGGTAGTTATGATGTTTATGTTGGTTCCAGTTTTACTAGATTTTCTTACGTTGTTGGTGACCTCCTACGCTTCTGCATTTTTTATTCCCCCTGTGTATTGATCTACGTATCCGCATTTTTAATCAAAGTTAAGTTTTTTTCATTGGTTACTTGTTTAATTTTTCTATAAAGTCTGTTATACTGTTCCTGTAGTGCAGTGTTTCTCAACCCGGACTGGAAAATATTCAATATTATTACGGACCAGTGATAATATTATTTTTTATTTTTTTTTACTTTTATAAAAAACCGCAAACTACGTTAAGCAATAAATATTTTTTATTTATTTTAGAGTACATATGTATATAAATTTCTAAACAGCAGCAATCAAGATGATTGTTTTTCATTTTCGTAGGTAAGAGGGTTAATTCTTGAATTTCAGGTGGTAACTGCGATGGGTAAAACAGAACTTTCAATTTTATCATTGTCATTATCGAAATTGTTGGTTCACATAAATAGGCTTGTTGAAAAAGTAAGATCCTGATTGCCTTTTCATGAAAAACTGGATGTTCACTTCTAACTCTAACCCATAACTGTGTTATGGGCATTGATTAATACAACGATTTTAACCCTAAGTCAGAGCTTAATTTAACAATTTTCTCCTATTCAAAGACGTTATTCACATATTTTCCATTCGTCTATCTTCTTCGGGTGAATAATATTCATTGAATGCGCAAGAAAGTGCTTGCAGATTTATATCCAGATCACAGGAATTAATTAGATCTGATAAAGAATGGAACTTGTCGCCAAATCTTAAATTAAAATATACCACGGTCTAGCTTTTCGAACAAGATTACTCAAATCCCAAAAGTCGGTCCTATAACGTTTTGGAATTCTAAGAAGAAATGGACATTTGAAATGGATTACCAAATACGCAGCGAATTTCAGTTGGTTCAACACGTCAGCCGTTATGCGTATTAACCTAAAAATGCCTTACAAAACTCTTAAACAAATTTCAAACAGTTTTGAATATTATTTGGTGGTGTTTTCTTCTGTTCTCTGGTACTCTCGTGCTTACTGAAGAGGTACGTAATAATTAGTTTACCTTTTATTAGGCAATATCTTCATTCAAATTTAAATATTTTCTTAGGATCGTCGTCGACCTTCACAGCAGCCCCATCTGCAGCGTCCCAAATTCCGATGTGCAGCCACTAAATCTCCAAACTTCGAACAGGATCGACTTTTTGAAAATTAACTTTGTAAGTAAAACGAACTTACTCGTTTTTTAAGGAAACTCGTTTTTATAATTGTACAAAACAAATACTTTATTAACATAAGCAATAATAATTAATTTTAATTTTTTTTAATCAGGTGAATAAATACGTGTGTTCACACCGAATTACAAAATTGTTTTGCTGTTCATTGTTTTATCAACAAACTTCTTAACAACGGACAAAATCTCCTTAACAATGCCATAATTACACAAATATAACCAAAGGATACTTGGATCAAATTACAAAATTGAAATTCATATTTTGACAGATAAATAAAAAATATAAAAATGTTTATATTTCATTGGTGTCACTATCCAAACAAGTTTTAACTTTATAAACACTTTATGCAAATCCTAAATCAACCTCTAAAACACTCTCTGTACTTCACGATTGTCTAAAACACATTTTCACAAATTGTTCCGATAATGCTGTAAATTCCTTGGTGACTTTAATAATAATAATAATTAATAAACATCAGAGTCAAACTTAAATCTGAGTTTGAGGCATGATATAGTATCTTTCTACATGTATATCTTTACATATAAAAGCTTTTAAATAAGAATATTTAACAATAATTCTTTTTTTGTCATAGGTTTATATCAAAATACGAGTTTGGCAGTGTTTCCAACCAAGCAAGAAGTTATCTGCGTCTTAGCCTGCCTTTTATTACTGAACACAAAGAAACCGAATTCTAAGACATCATAATAATGAACGAGTATCCTTATAAAAATGACATCAACGAGCTAACGAGTTAAAATTCATCACAATATGTTACAAATCATTTGAAAGTATCTAAAATGCGGGTATAATATTTTTATTGTTACATTTTTATAATAATCAGAAAATGACAAACAAGGCAAATCTACTACAAATTGATTATAATGTGGTGGCGAAACAGATTCAATATTCCATAGAATTCGAAGCCAAAGAACCGATTTTATTTAAGATTTCATCAATTGCCAGGGTATAAATACGATATAATTTTTTCTAAATTCCTTCCAGTTTAGAGTGATGCGGATTTATAGAGCCTTTAAATCGCTTCAACCCGAGCTAGATCAATTGAACTTCCATACAGTTATTTCATTTAGGTCACGAATATCTTTCTAAACTGTTCATTCTTCGTCATGCTCTCATATTCCACAATTCATACAAGATCTAAAAATACAATTGTTATTCAAAACTTTTAAAAATATTTAACAGAACACTCTTGGTTATAGCTTTTAAACAAAAACAAAGAACTAAAAGAATGTCTGTATATAATTAAAATCGTCACGCAACAATAACGCCTTTACTTTTAATTATAAATTTATATTTGCTTAACTAAATTAATGGCCAGAAATTACACCTTAATAATTTCTAGTCAATTAATTATAATTTCATCGTGGCACTTTGTGACGTCAGAGTCAATAGTCGAATCCGTAATCAATCCCATAATCAGCAGCCAATAGTGGTTGCAATAAATTGATGATGCGTCCAGGGAAAGTTTTTCAAGACAGAACATAACTCACATAATTGCATAATTAAAACCTGATCAAGGTAATTGATTTGAAGGCACGTTTAAAGTTGCATATCAGAATTTATAATTCCTTTTAATTTTCAGCGTGTCCAAGAAGCAGAACGGTTCGTTGACTCGACTAGTTTAAATTCCACAAGATTCACCTGCAATTCCTTATAAGTTCGCTTTTCTTCCGCTTTTAAAATTAATTCTTCGCACATTTGCGCCGATAAGCTGGCTTCAATAACTGAAATGCCTACGCGCGAGCTCATATGAAATATTAATGCTCATTGGATTTCTCAACGATTACTCAACATTGTTTGCCTTGTATTACTAGCTAATTATCAGATTTATTGTTAACAACTACGCGCGCATTGAGAAATGCCGCGATTTATTGAGTCATCCGTGATTATACACCTCCGGCTCACGAGGAGCACCGAAAAGGAGTAGCGAGGACCTGTCATGTTCAATGGCAAGTTTATAATGATGCAAATCGCAAATCTGTTGGCGGTCTTGGGCCAATTTAGTACGTAAATCAAGCGGAAGAATTGCAAAACATGTTGCTAAACAGTGTTTGAGGTAAATTCCAAGTGTACCAAGGTGTCAAGACTTTGCTAGTCTAAGAGTGCGTGTGCCCAAAACTTGGTTTTAAAGAACGGAAGTATTCGGATGATAGTGCAATCATATGCATTTTAGTAGCCTAGAATGTTAAAAAGATTATTAACAACTGCATTAGTTTACCTATGTGTAAATCTGTGACGGCGCTCCGACCTGCAAGAAATAATTTAAACTAATCTGCTAGAGCTATATTATTAGTATTTAGTTATAGGATTCTTTGTAGTTCCAAGCGGATTACATATGATATAATTGGGATAATATAGTAATACAATATCTACTACATCATTATAGGATAAATTATTTTATAGTATTTATATTTGACAAAATACAATTGTGAAATTTTAAATGTGTGGTGAGCATACAAACTTTCAAGAACAAATGTTACGTTTTCGACCACAAGCGCCATTCTAGAAAATACCGCAACATATACATTAGGAGGGGGTTAGTCGACCATATGACCACCCTAAGTAAAGTACAACCATTATTTTAAGGCCGAATCTTTAAGTCTTCGACTTAGGGATTATCTGTAACTGATAGAGGACACACAGGTAGAACCAGCCAACGTATTCAGGTAAATTTTTAAATATTTACATAATTTTACACATTTTTATATCATATACAAATTCCTTTTTTATTACATAGGAGTAAAACGGGGAACATTAATTTTGAATTTAATAATGAATTAGAAATTGCAAATGGCACACCGCACACTAATCTAAACTAATTAAATAAAAAATATTTACTTGTTTATAACTTTTACATAGTTCGTAAGTTTTTAACTATTAAAACAGATTTTAACGTTTTATATAATACGTGTTAAAGTAATTAATTAATTAATGCGTTAATTAATCAATGAAAATGTTAAAAACATCGGAAGAACGAATTATTCCGAAACAGCTTAATAAATAAATAATTAAAATCTACTACTATTTGTTCTAAATCCATATATATTAATTAATTAAATAGAACATTAAAAATTAATCCGAGTCGGAATCGGAATATTCAGAAAATTCTGAAAAATCGCCGCCTAAACTTATTATTAACGGTTTCACCTTGTATTTTGGGGAATATTTTCTTTCCATTTTAAAATACGCACACAGAGTATAGACCTGTAGACTAGTAACAACCGCTCGTTCTTTTGCTACGGCATTACAAGCTTCACGCTGAGAGGAAATGACAAGATAATGGCTCAAAGATTCGGCCTTAAAATAATGGTTGTACTTTATCATAATTCTTAGATGACCCTAAATACAACAGGAATTGTTTACATTTTCTTGAAGTAGTTTGTTATACAATAAATCAGTAGGATCGATACTATTTTCTGATTATTACACAAAACGAAAGTATCAACAAAAATATCAGACCCGTTTATGCCAAATGCCAGTCTTTTCGTCAAAAAATCCAGTTATCATTTTTTTTTAAATTACTGATCTGGCCCAGTTATGGAAAGCCATTGTAGGGTCATTCCCCACATAGGGGCGGGGCGTTATAGGGGTCAGTCGGGTTCCGGAACCCTAAACCCCTCTTCAGGCAGTAATTGGAATGTAAGTTTGAGTAAGATAAGGAAAATTGGATAATGGGATTTTGTAGATGTCCCAGCCTTTATCTAAATGACCCAGGAAAACCATGAGAAAAATGAGACAGGGCAAACGGCCTGTGGGTTTGAGCCCTTGACCTTCGGAATGAAAAATAAACGTTCTACCACTAAGCCACTTTCCTAGGTGCCCTAGTATGAGAGAAACGGGGAATTATGCTACCAGAATTCTTCAAAAATAAATGGTATGCCATTCAAAAATTAGTAGTCATAGGTTAGGGATGTAATCTTGTGTAGAATGTTTATAAGTGTCAGAACTTAGGCTTAATGATGCAGACTTATGTGTTAGTTGTGCCGTACCTAGTTTTAAATTAATCTTAAATTAAATTTGTGCTTAAAATTTTTGTGACACAGAGTTTTCCAATATGTTGTTATCACTGGTTAGGAGATTTCCAAAGGAAGTATTCTAGACTTTTTAATGGGGATTTATCAATAATAAATATATAGGAATAAGTCCTTTGCCTATAACCTCACATTATTTAAAAACCAAAAAAATAATAACGAAATTACACAACATTTTCTATTATATAATGTTCATAGTTGTGTATTAGACATATAAATTAATTCAATTTCTGTTGATTATGTACATTCAACTTAAATGTAGGGCAACGCTGTCCGAATATCCATGACGCTTTTCCGGCTTAAAAATACCTTTACGATCTTTTTAAATATTAAATTAATCGTATCTTTTTTACTGCAGTAATAAGAGTTATAATTTGTGACCACAAAAAGTTATTATAGATTTCGCATTCTTAAAAAATACAAATTTGTGAGAGTATTTGAACGAATCCATTCCAAATAGGTCATTCATACAACAACAAACAACATACACGGTGGCGTACGATAATTAATAAATTGTAAAAAAAGATTAATGCCATTTAATCGCAGTTTCGTGCTAGTGAAGGTTAGATTTTTTTTAATAACTGTGGAAATGCAATGGGGGATGACTATAATTTACTACTCAAGCAAAGGTCCCAAACGAGTACTTTTTTCGCCCAATGTAAAAGTGTTGTGATGCAGAGACGGTTTAGAATTTTGTTTATACTCCTTTGAGTCCCTAAAACTCCTAATACTAAAATAATAGCTTTATCTCTGGTAATACTACGAAAATAAAAACTATGTTTGTTGCCGGCATGGGTCCCAACGTTTGCATGTTAGTTTCTAGGAATTTTAAAATTTACGGAAGGTCTGACATAATGGCTATACATTGTGTCATTGACGGCCCTTTGTTCAGGGCCTATTTTTCCAATAGGCCCGATAGGCCCGTGCCTAGGGCCCCTGAGTCAGGGGGGCCCCACGCTCGACCCAACTGTGACTGTTTACACAACAACAGTTTATTTATATTTAAAAATTATTTGAAATATTTAGCTGCCATTTATTATTTATTATTATTACGATCCGAAATCCAAATTCAACTACCAGAATACGGAAAAGAAAAAAACGTTTTGAAGAAAGTTCTTCTGAGGAAATTGGTTTTGTGGGGCATGAAAACTTTAAAATAAACACTTTTTTTGTAATTTGCGACAAATTAGTCATGGAGTTAAAAAGAAGGCAAGAATCTTACAATTTTGTTAATGATATTTTCAATATATTTTTT